>JAEIIG010005514.1:0-33763 GCA_018904695.1 Drosophila parvula
ACACGAAAATATAAGGCAATATCTTTCCTGGACAAGAAACTTTCTAAGATCCAAGTGTTTTCACAGACAAAGAGGCTGACGGATAGTTGGACAAGATTAATTCCTATGCTCTAATAATACTGATCAAGAATATATATTTTTTTTACATATTTCAAAAATATGTAGCAATAAAAGATCACTAAGCAGCAAAGCCTTAAAAATATCCTCTGGTACTTAAAAGAAAGGTTAATTTTTAGACTATCTCTGACCTGCAAAAACTGATATACAATTTCACAGACTTCAATAATCTGCAACTTAAAGATTACCAAACATCACAAGCTTTTAACAAACATTTAGCGTAACCAAAACTGACAAATTGTAAATAAAGCAACCAAATATTAAAATACAAAAAAAAAAAAAGAGAGCGTGAAGTGAGACAAAGAAAAACTTGACAGAGTTGAAGAAGAAGAAGCTTAGGGCAGAAAAAGTGCGAATTCGGATCTCCAGACAGACACAAAAGATACAAAAAGATTACCCAAGTCTCCGCAACAACAGCAGTGATAAAAATCAAGAAAAACAATACAAAAAATATATATATTATACTATATATAAAGGCAATGAACTGCTGACGCAATTTATTTAATTTAATATGGGTCACAGTCTCTCTCCCTCTCTCTAGGCAAAGTGCAAGAAAATGAGCAATTTTCATTCATGCTGCGAGCAAGTAAAATAAATCAAATAAATTAATTAAACCGCATTTAATAAATAAGCACAAGAAACAGAAGGCAGACAGAAGGTGCCAACAAAAAAAAAATCAAGAAACCGCGGCGCCAAGCATAAAAAATAAACGAAATCACAAACCGGAAAAGTCAACAACAATAGCAAATTTGTTAATGAGCAAAGCAGAGACTAGGAAAAAGTATTTGAGTTGAGAATTAATGTTGAATCTTTAAGCCTAAGAGATTACTCCGGGAAATAACAGATAATATAGGAGAGTTATAATTTCGATACTACAAATAAATATATATAAATGTATTTTTCTATATATTGTTTATAAATATTCATTGAATTTAATATTGAAATTGTGAAAAGAACCATTAATAATAAGGTAAACAAAAACACCTAAATTTTCCTTTAAGCCAATTTATCAATGAGTTGAAAAACACAAGAATGAAAATCGTTTCACTTGAGTATAATGTACATAATTATATCGTGTCGAGAGGAAAACATATTTACCACCCACCCGATTCGACCCTTCTTTCCCCCCCGGAAAATAGGAAAATCTACACAAAACAGAAAATCGTTCATTAACTTGTCCTTGACTGTGAAGATACAAAAACACAAAACGCAGATACAAACACACGCTCACATAGATACGCGCACGCACACAATTACACACACACACTCACACAGATACGACGACGACAGCTGAGCGAAAAAAGGGAGGAAAGGGACAAGTGGGGTAGAATGGAAAAACAGGGAGAGACAGACAACAGAAACCGGCCTCCTCTTTGTTAACAAAAAAAAAAAAAACATGCGTGAGAGACACAAAGAGAGAGAGACAGAGAGAACCAAACGAAAATGCCTACAAAGGAGAATCACTGATTAGCAAGAAGAAGAAACAGCTAGAAAACAACACAAAAAAAAGAGCAAAGAAAAACTTAGAATGCCAAATGGGAGAACGCATTAAAAGAAAAATACAGGGATCACTCTTTATAGCAAATTATGAATAAAAACAGAGAAAACAAATTCAATAAAAAGCATATTTTTATAATTAAAAAAACATCTTTTTATAATTTAAAAAACATATTTTTATAATTAAAAATATTTTTAAAGCTTTTATTAATACTTTTCCACAAATAATGTAAGTAAAACGTGATTTCCTAGTGATTTCAAAATCACCTCTAATTTTCCAAGTATTTAAAAGTTAGAAATAAATAATATTTTGTTAAATTAAAACAGGATTTTCTAGTGACTTTTTTATACATACATATAATAATTAGATTAATGCAAACCCCCTTACATTTTCTTAAATAAATTAATAACCATTTGAGATCAATAAATATCATCTTGATATATCATAAATTCTAGCTATTTGTTCAATATTCCAAGCCTTCACTTTACTAAGAAAAAAGAGAGCCCCCCAAAAAAGAGAAAAAAAATAAGGTGGAGAAAAGAGAGCGGTAAAGGGGGGTGGGAGGTTATTTGCCTATAGGCTCGTGAAAAAAACAACCCAAGAGAAACCACAAAACATAGCATAAATAGCAAAAACCAGTCAGGAAGCAAAAGAAAAAAAAAACTAAAAATCTAAATTACATTCTACATTTGGGTTTTGGTTTTGCTTCTTTTTTGATTGTATTCAAATTTATTGTTGTTTTTTAGGCGCCTTAGCTTTAGGTGCGTTATGTAAATAAAGTTTGTTTGTGCTTTGATTGAAAGCGACTTGATTCAGGAATGGGATTTCATCATATCTTTCTATATATTTTAATCATAATATCAAATTAAAGCGCACATCAATCCAACACATTTTCCAGAAGACTTCCTTTAGTGAAGGAAGTAACAAAACATATTTTATTTCTCCTCATCAGCCACACAAACTTTAAAACATTGATTAAGTGAGTCAAATTCCTTTGAAGTTATTTTTCTGAAATTGATTGGTACCTCTCTAAATGCCAACTTTTTTAATAGTTGGAAAAAAGTTTGCTGCTTTTGAAGTATTTAATATATTATAAAGTGTCTTTAAAAATTAATTTGGGACTACAGTAACTATTTAAGCTACTTCATTAAACTAATTGCCTCATAATGAACCAGTTCTTCAACAGCCATCATGTGTCCAGCGTAAAGTGAATAATCTAATAATAACCAAATAGCTTCAACACAATCTAAAACCAGTTTTTCATTCAATTAAAAATGTATAAGTTAAATTTTGTATTTTTCCTTTTAATAGAACAATTATAGCGCTGGCCTTGGCGGGCAGAGTTTCATTCACAAAACCCAAAAATCATTTTAATTTATTTGATCATATTTGGGGAGAAACGCATAAGTCATGCTGAAAACGCACTTGTGATAAAACATAACAAGCTCGTAGGATAACCAAAAACGTATATGTATAAACACTAGGAGTAATGCAAAAAGCCAACATGAAAATCTAACAAATGAAATACACACAAATTATGCACTTGACATATTTATAAATCAAATGAGACAGGCCAACAACACATAACGAGCAATGATTTAATAGGCTACACTTTCCATCTAAAATTATATAAAATAAAATAAAATATTCACAACTGGAAATAACTTCAACTTCATGAGAGACCCCCTGAATAAATATTAATAATAACAGAGCGTTGCAAGTCCAGCCTTGGAATTAAACTACCCTCTAAGCCAGAGTATGAAAACATTAACAACATTTAATTTTGAGCACGTCAAGTTGTTGACTTTGAATTTTTGTGTGTGTAACACACACCGAAAATAAATAAAAGTGTGTGAGAGAAAAAAATAAAATGAATGAGTGCCACGAAAAGATGTGCGAAAAGTAGTCAGTCTGTCTTTGAGTCAAACATCAAGATTAAATTGTTTAACGAAATCAAGGCAAAATTGTTGAGAAGGTTGTTGGAGTTGCGGCATGGCGGCAAGAGAACACTTTGTGTTCCTCTTTCGCTTTAAAATTTGTTCGCTTCCACCTTTCGCTGATGTTGTTGTCAAGTGCAAAGACCTTTCGCGTGTCATATGAAAAGCCAAACGAAAATAAACTAATAAAAATAAAGCTAAACACAGGCGGCACACACTCACGTAAAGAAAGGAGACACAGTACCATGTATATACATATCTATAGAAATACTTATGTATATGCCAAATTGGGCGTGGCAACATGGGAATTAAGGGGATAATTGCATCAAGAAAATTGTGCTTGAGTGAGCTAAGCGAAATGGGTTTATGGTAATGCTATTCACTTTATATAACATTAGGGGAACTAAATCTCTTAGCAAACTAAACCTAAATCGTTGAGGTTTTCTTTTTCTTTAACCCCAGGTTTATACTCTCTGGAGTAGATCCTAGTTAAATCTTGATGCGCCTTTCCATCTGTATCTGAATTTGACATACTGCAAATACTTGATATTATTGTAATTTCTGGATAATATTCTCGATGTATCTGCAATTGTATCTGTATCTGAGTGAATGCTTGCAGTTATTTTCGGCTCTTCGCGACTATCGATTTTGTTTCCCTTGGTCGTCGGTCGGTCTCATCGCCTTTTTGTTTGCAAAACGAAACAAAACAAAAAACAAAAAAAAAAATGCAGCCTGGCTGAGAAATGCGTTTATTGCTGTTTTCAACAGTCGACTTCGCTGTGTCGGCTGTGCATATTTATTTGGCTTTCACACAAAAACCCAGAGAAGGGGAAGGAAAATATAAATAAAGAGTGCAATGCAACGCTAAATGGTTTTTACTTTGCTGTGTGTACTTGGCAAAAAGCAGCTGCCAGCTTAAGCTTCAATAAATTTTAGAAGATTAATTGTTACAAATGGGGATTATCCAGAAGCAATAAACCTGTCCAAGGTGTTAAAAGTTTTTGGGTAAACACTGATGGATTAACTAATTCTTCAAAAGAAATAAGCAAACTCAAAAGAAATGTATATTAAAGTGAAAATAATGCAAACTATTTCCTGAATAAATTAAGAACTCGGTACACATTGTATTTAACCTTCTCGTATAATGGAATATTTACTTAAATAACCTGCATCAAATACATACTAATCTAACACATAAACCTAAGTTACCTATTATTTTATATTCTTCTCACTAGCTTTAAAATAACCCCGACTTCCTTCTAATCACACACCTGCAACTGCAATTTTCTTGTAACTTTTGATGCTTTTGCAAAGTTACCTGAAAAGCCAGCGAATTTTCCGCGCAGCGTAAACTGAGGTAAAAGTTGCAAGTTGAACGCCACGGCAAAAAGTTCTTAATGTTAAACTAAGTCACGTGACTTGCATTCTCAGCACACAAAACTATATATATATTGTATATATAGAAGCAGAGAATTGTTGCATTTTACCGCATTTTCCCTATAATTCAGCAACTTTGTTGTCATTGCTATTGTTATGGGATTCAGACTTTCCCCCCTCAACCCTTTCGGCCGGCGCATAAGTTAAGCTGTCGTGTCTTCCGTCGCCTGTCGGTGGAATTGTCATCACTCCTTTGGCCCCTCGACTTCCCTATTTAAGCCCATTTCTCCTCTCCACTTTAAAGTTGCTGCAAACATTTCCGGCGCCTTCGTCCGGCAATTGTCCGTCTTGTCCGTCAGATTGTCCGCTTGTCCAGCAATTGTCCCGCCTGTCTGTTTGCTAGGTCCCTAGAGTACAATAACTCAATCCGTTTTGGCCAAAGGTGTCGAGTCTGGCCTGTCGTTGGCTCTCTAGCTGTGGCTATCTCCATCTCAGTCGGTGTGTAAATCTTTATTACATAACTCAAGTTTGCTTTGGCACTAGGTTTTCTTGGTAAATTTATGGTGTTGAATACCTAAAGCTAACAGAAATAACATGCTTTAGGGGAGCACTAGTGAAATGATTAACAACTTGTGTAAAGCAGATGCACAAATTGGGAATGGATGATTACATATTTTCTTAAATGAAACCGATTAGAAATATACGTTTGCTATTACATATTTTTGAAGGGGTTTGTAATCAATAGGGAGATGTAGTTTGTGAATATTTATTGACAATTAAAGATTTTATATATATTCAATAAACATTACTGTAGAATATATACTTTATATATAGTATATATATATGAAAACATAAGGTCTTGTTTCAAATTTGCATTTGTTTTTATTTGCCATAGATGGGGATTCCGTTGATTAATGCAAAATTGCCAAAGTAACATTGGAAAACAAACAATTGAAATGTTCATGAGGACCCTCCTCAGCTCAGATCTATTATTCCAATCGAGAACAGCCCCCCAAGGTGTCAACTCATAATGGTTTCAATGGTTACATTTTAAACGGATTCAAATTGGATTACCATTTACCATTTGTGAATAAATAAATGTATATATGTATGTATATTCGAATAAGTGCCATGCCCTTATCGGGCGTCGACTGTCATCTGCCGTCTGACATCGCCACGCCCCTGAAATTGGCTAAAAGCCAATTCGGGACACATATATAGAGCCTAATCAGTCAGCGAGTCCGCTTCAGTTCAGTCAGACGCAATGCAATCAAGCGTGAAATAGATCGGGGGGGAAAAAAATATGGGAAAATAGGGGAAATTCGGGGAGGGAAAACAGGCAAAGGTGGGGGCACTGTGTTCGCCGGTCAAAGGCAAAAAAACAACCACATCGCATATATAATTGAAACCGGAAAATATTTATTTTCATGTAAATTCCCTCGAAAAAAAACAGCGAAAGAGAAAACGATGAACGAACCGAACGAACCAACCGGTCGGTAGGGGCAGATAGCATAAAATCCCATTCTCCCCTCTACGAAGAACAGAACCCTCTTCTGGTTCTGAATCTGCTCACTTTACAGTTTACAGTTCTGTGGGGTTAAGCTACGTGAAATGCATACAAAAAACAATTGTCAGAGTGGAAAAACAAACCCAATGAATGAATGAAATGAAAGAAAAAGCTAAAAAATCAACTGCAGTCAGCAGAGACGAAGGCAGAACCAACCAACACACAGACGGGGGGAAGGTAACCGCAAAAACGCTTTTATCTATAGAACTCAGGCCCCACAATCGGGGAAATAGCGACAGAGGCAAAACCAAAGCTACGCTGCTTGCTGCTACTCTGGGATTTAGATCGGGACGCTACACTAGAAATAAACAAATAAATACAATGATAGACCTTCAGAGCACATATTTATACAAGAAAAAGCGGAAAGTTATGGTTAAAATGGACTTCTTCTAAACTAGCAACGTCTAGAAACATAATTTATACTCAGTAAAATGGTTTTTCTGTTAATAAATACTAACAATATCAAAAGCTAGTATAATTTGTTTGTTTTTACATTCAAAAACTAACTCAATATATAATTTAAAGTAAAAATCTCAATGATGCATGCAAAGATACACGTTCCCCAAATATGTTCCTAAATAATTGAAGTATATTTAATTCTTAAAATTTCTCTAAGTGTATACTTTTTGTTGTGCCATTATCTAATAGCAGCAGTAACAAGAAGAGCATGAATGAAACGTGTCTCGCTTATCTCTCCGGTAGTCGGTGTGTGCATGCAAGGGGAAGTAAATGCAACTATTTAAATTACTTTAAATATCTTTTATGGCCCTCCCCCTTCATTACTGCTATATGATCATTATATTTAAACGACTTTCATTTAGTGTTCAACTCTATCAACTAATTAATAGTCCAAGTGAGAACTAGAAATGATCAATTACACGGTTACTAATTTGTATTCCAGTGTTTCCATTAAATAAAATGTATTCAAATTATCAACGACAGTAATATATTCTTTTAGATATGTTATCGGTATTTATAAAGTCGCTTAAAGCTGATTGATTTGCCTCGTTGTCTCCCTTTTATCACTGGTAAGCTAGTTTATCAAATTGGTTATGTTTTCCATGTTGATATTCATACGAAAGGCAAAATAATGGCAAACATTTGCGATCAAATCATTACAGACCTCGAGAGCAGGTGGAATGGCAGCGTTTAAAAGCAATTAACGAATATCAAGAGCAGGAGCAATTAGATGTAGACTCAATCATTAACCGGTCGCCACTGAAGACAGTCTAAGCGGAATGAACTTCTAGCTGTCGCCATCGTTCGTCTCCTCTACAATTGCCACGAAGCAATCAATCATAATTCCCCTCTCTCCATAAAAGATAGGACAAATGCTCGAGTCGGTGTTTGGTGTATATATAAGTTTAACCCTTTGTTGTGAATCTGACATATTCAGTCATTAGATGAAATTATAGCTTCTGTAAACTGTTTGCTTGATTAAATTGAACTTTTCTTATAAATATGAACCTTTTCAACATGAGGTCTTAATTATCTTCGGTTTCAAATAACTCAATCGCTTAATAACAATGCGTTTTATTCATCGCTTAGAGATCTGGTTTGTATTCCATGAATCTGTCAATATCTTATTTTTAATGCAAAATATTTGTTAGAAAATATAAAATTCAATTAACAAAAATCTATTAAATGGTAAATATATGTATAATTGAAGCAGGAATAAAGGCTTTCTATTTATATACGCTTTTTGGCTGATATATGAAGTAATCTACACACGTAACTCCGTGAGCTAAATAAGCCACTAAGTGCCCATTCATGCTCCATATTTTAAAATCTGCTACTTTTTTTTGATTATAACACAAATACCTACAAAATGGCAATAGCCTAGGACCCCCTAAATAATCCTACATCTTTCGGTTAATTAAATTATTACAAAATAATATTAGAATACATATCCTATTCCCATTTGAACATCTTTAGCCTCCAGTTGTGAGCGACAGGTGATCAGAATTGTTAAGGAAACCGCGAGGTGATTGAGAATCGAGGATTATTTTGGTGTCATTTACCATTTCCTGCGTGAGTGCAACATCCTCGGCGGTGCGAGGGTCCAACATAAAGTCGTCGTAAAGTAATTTCATCATTGGATAGGCTGTGCGAGCGAGAGGGCGGGATCGCAAAGAACACACGGATCCAGTGGCGAGATGGAGCGAGAGCAAGCGACCGCGAGAGAAAGGGATAGGGCGAGCGAAACACGTTACACGGCTTTATTTCTTTTTCCTTTTTTACTTTTTTTTTGCCGCCTGGTGATTCTTCTTCTTTCTTTCTTTCGTGGGGACAACACCGCGTTTATATACACATATACATATACGATATATATATCTTTTTCGGTATATATAGATTAATGATTTATTCACAAACTCAATATATTGATTTGGAATTTGAAATATCTCAGCTGCGCTTTTCGCACGCACAAACCAATTTACAAACACCAACTATATACAACTATGTACAAACACAACACACACAACAACAAGTACACTTAAAGCATTTTGTTTTAGTTAATTTTCACTTGTCCGGGTTCGGTGGTTTTTTATTTGGTCGTTTTCTTCCCTTTTCCGTTTCTTTTTCTTTTACTTTTTTTGCGGCAAGAAACAAAAACGTGCTTAACGATCGACACACGAACTGGCGGCGGGGGCTCCTTCTCTCATTTGTTTAAATCCCATGCAGACGAGTCAACTGTTGCGGCCAAACTGAAAATTCTACGCTCCCCAGCGGCGGAATAATGTTCGCGAAAAAAAAAATATATATACAACTGAGAGCGGCAGAGCAAGGGAGAGAGTGCTACCTAGATGGTGACTAAGGTGGGCGCGAGCGAGCGAGCGAGCGAGCAGCTGTTGACTGACAATAACATAATCAGCAACAATTTATGCTGCCAAAGGGGGAGAGAAGGCGAAGCGCCTCTCTCTCCCTCTCAGCCGCACACGTGCAAGCTTAGCATTCTATCAGTCTGTCTCTGTTTGTGTTTGCTAAGCCGCATTTGGCATAGTTTTGATACCCGCTAGCCATAGAGCACCATAGGGTATTACAATTTAATGGTATGTTTGTATGTCTCAGGCAGAAACAGTCATCACCGATACATCATTACGTATACGTACAGTATCACAAGACGATTCGATGCACCCATGTCCGTCTGAGTCAAATTAAGTTTATTTTAAAATGTGTTCTTTATTATTTATATTATATTACTCTTTGCACAGTACAATTGGTAGATACAAATCGAAGTTACAAGACAATGCAACCTTGAATCGATCTCCTCAGCACTCGCCTCGTTATTTAATGACTTTGGGTCCCGGGTATTTCGAAGTCGAGCACACTCAACTGAAGCTTTCCTACTTGGTTTTGTTTTTACGTAATGCGAGAGACCAAGGCGTTGAAAAGAGAGCCGAGCTTACGAGGCGCGTTGGTGTTGGTGTTGTGTGGGCAGTCAAGCTCGCTCTTACGCTCTCTCCCTCTCTCAGGCTTTGTGTGCTTGAGTGTGTGTGAACGCAGACTAAGTGATCATGATTTGCAAACACAAGCTCAAGCAGCTGTTTGATTACAAAGCGAAGAGCAGGGGGAAAACAAGTAAAGATCTGGTAATAGCAACAGATAAATGCCCTACCTTGCGACAGTAAATATCAGTCGTCAGAAAAATGTAGATGACATTTTAATTACTCATTGACTAAATATTTTTGCTTGAATATTTTTTATTCTTAGAATATAGGACGACATTTTTTATTTAAATGATTTCTTTGGAGCTGTCTAAGTGTCATTTTTATTGATTTTAATTCAAATATTTTCTTTTTTTTTAAATCCGAAAAACAGATCTACAATTTTCTGATAATATGTTATAGTTTACAAACAGCTTAACCAAATCAATAGGCTCCATCTCTATTTATCCCGACTTAACCTCCAAGTAATCAAATAGCTCGCGACAGTTGCTGGCAATTAAAAGCGTTTGGAGAGCCAAGTCAAACAGTAATACGAAATTAAATTGTCAAACAATTTGCCGCTGCATTTGAAATGCTTTATTTAATTAATGCGAAATGAGTGTGAGCATAGGGAGCTCTACAGAGAGGTGGTGGAGAGTCCGAGAGAGGCCTGAGCGTGACGCATAGAGCAGCTGCTACTGCTGCTGCCATCTCAGCTGACCACCCGGTTTCTGTTGAGATAATCGAGGAAAACGTGCCAGAAGACAGATAAATGTGGCAACAATAAAAAAAAAAAATCGCAACCACCCCGCAGCAAGTGAGAAGTGGCGACCAGCAAACGAGATAAGGAGAAAGAGAGCGCGAGCGGTGAGAAACTAAACCAGGTCTATAGCCGGCAATGCAAATCAATCAAAGCCGATGGAAGTTAACGTTATTGCATGTGCCACACGCAAAAGCAAATACATTCATGCAACAAATCAACTCCACAAAGCCTAATTTTCTGCGAATCTAAAGAAATCTCGCCTTCATACCCATAAGTTATGTGTTTCTTTTTACATTACGCTAATGGAAATTACTTCCATAAATCCAATTTTCTAGATACAGTGAGAACACTGAAAAAGTTGTACTCGTTTCTATGTTAAAATTTCTCAGCCAGAGAAAAAAAAAGGGTTTTCTTGAGGGTCAATGTGGAGGCAAACATTAACTGGGATTAGGGGTCCCTGTCAAGTTCTTTTTTTAACAGTAAATTTCAGAAAGTTAACACTCTGTTATTATATCTCGGTCGGATAAATTACATGCGTATGGAAAACTAAATTTCTTGGAAAGGTTTTTCTATTTTTTCCCTTATTTTTTTCATAGGTGACACTTGTAACTGTTGAAAGGAATTGACGTACCTATAGGAATTGATGCTTTTATCTATTAATTTAAATGGCCAAACAATAAAATACGAGTTTTACAAACAAAAAAAGGTTTTCTAGATTAATTTTAAGTGACTTTAAGGAACCTCCACTGTAGTCTGAGAAAACACAACAAACAGACACATTTTCCGTCATTATCATCAAAGCAGAGCGCGTCTTGGATGTTGGAAAATGGCAAAGATTTCAGCTAATTGGCTAGCATAGCAAGAGGAAGCAAGTACGAGATGGGGAGAAAGAGAGACAGACTGATGGCTGAGCGGCATTTGTTCAATTAGAACGTAAGCGTTTATGAGAACGGGGCTGGCCGAGGAAAGAGGAAAATAAAAACGAAGTTGGCGTGAAATAAGAGAATGGGAAATGGCAAATTAGAAAAATGAGCAAGAATATAATAAAGAGAAAGAAAGCCTCCGAAATATTGCACGAATTTTAAGCTGCAATGAAAATCTGTATCGATATTTGATTTCGGATTAGGAATATTTTTAGCTTAAAAATATCAAGTATCTGTATCTTTATATTTTTGTGTAGTGAAGCTGTGCACAATATCTACATATTGAAAAAGATTAAAGTCTGCTATCTAATTATTAATTTACATGGGAAGTAACGAGTTATAGACCTTTTTTATGCTTTTTCAAACGAATTGCTGGACACAAAAAAGTCAAACAAGAAAAGGAGGACAACAACAATGCTCGAAAAGCTTCTTAACAGAGATGTTCCAATTAGGAAACCCATTATCCAACCAGAAAACGCAAGCGAAACGAGGGAAAAAAGCTGCGCTCAAAATCAGATGCCTCACACAGAGACAAATTCACACACACACACATACTCCCGAATCATTACGCGCAGGAAAAGCAACAACAACAAAAAAAGATACAGGGCGCGGGAGGAAAAATGGGTGGACTGGATGAGGATGGGAATTGGCGGAGGATGAGTAAGCCCAGCACAGCAGAGACAACATGAAAGAATTGCAAGTAATAAGAACACCGCATAGAAGACGAAGAAGAAGTAGGAAGAAGAGGAGGAAGCCAAATGCGCCACATGCAGGGCAACAACAAAGTAACGCAAGTGAAACAATAAGCAAAGCCAACAAAAACCAAGCACCGAGGCAACTAGAAGAATCATCGTCGCACCTCTCTTTCTCTCCCTCACTCTTCTGCTCCCCTTTTCACAATCTATTCTATTTCATTCCATTCCGTTCCGTTCCGCCCGGCTGTTAAGCGCAAATCAATGACCTACGACATCAACAAGAGCGGCGTCAAACACACGCAGCCCCACCAAGAGTGCAAGCGAGAGCGAGGGGAGAACGGAGGAGAACGGGAAGATACACATAGTTCTCGAAACTTGATGGGGCAGAGAGGGATAGCACGTGGCAAATGCGGGGGAGGCAGAAAGAGAGAGGAATCATAATCATGGAGTTTGGCGAATTGCTGCAGTTGCCATTTCTTTGATTCCTTATCGTCCACAAAACAAGTGTATTTCACCTACAGAGAGGATTCGTCAAGTGGAATAATTAAATAGGATGACAAAGATCTTTCTAAGAAATACTAACTATTAAAATTATTATCAGAAAAAAGAATGAACGAAAGAAAATTACATTTTAGACTGAAATTATATATGACAAAATTCAATGGGAAGATTCCTCTAGCGGAAGCAATATTTCTAGACCCGACTTCTAGCTTGAGATTTCCAGAAATATTACAAAGTAAGTAACCACTAGGTAATGACTACTGTGACTTTACAAGCCCAGTAGTAACTTAAAAAAAACTGGAGTAACAGCTCCAGACACTAAAAGGTAGAGAGGAATAAGAGAAATATGAGTAAAGCATGAGGACAACAAAATAAACTTTACTGAAGCTCTCTTTTGGCACGACTTCACCTTTCTACTCTTCATCCTTTTTGTGCTTTATGGCGGAACAACACCGAAGAGCAGAGCAGACCCCCTCCTGCTTGGGAGTCCTTCTGTTTCGTTTCTTCAGCTTCTTCTTATGCCTCCTGCCACTCGCATAAATGCAATAAATATTCTCTTCCTCTTTTTTTACAGTTCTTCGTTCTCAAAGAAGAGAAGACTGCACAATGTATGCACAAAAGGAAGTTGTGGCAAAGAAATATGTAAAAAAAAAAGGGTGACAAAAAGTTAAACTACAAGATACGAAGACTTCTGAATTCTCTTTCTTGTGAATGAAATACAATTACATAAAATTAAAATCAATAGACCAATAAATAACTAACCTTAAAAACTTTATTTTTTTATATTCTTATAATTTGTTAGCATTAAATTTACATAAAGAACACTAATGGAATAGGCTTGAGATCCAGGAATACAACAAAGGTCCAGAAAAGCACAAACGATAGAGCGACAAAATCTGCTTGAAATTCCCAAGTACAAATTCGGTGTCAAATAATCTGAATTAAATCGAGTCTATTCTGATCCCAAAAAGATCAATATAAAGAAAAGTACATCTGTTTTTTATGTCAGCAGAATACAAAACAAAAGTCCAGGAAAGAAAACACGAAAGAGGGGACAAATCATCCGTCTAGAAATTCCCAAGTAAAAATTCGGTATCAATAAATCTAAATCAAATAAGCATACTGACCTAAACTCGAGTCTCGCCTGATCACAAATTGAAAAATATAAAGGAAAGTGTATCTGGAGTGCAGCTCTACAAGAACAATGTTGTTTCGACAATTTACTTGATAAAAGCATAATCGATTGTGAGCCAACACTTGTATGTGCTTGCGAAGGAAGTGAAAAGGAAATTGCAGGGCACCTGGATGGAAAACACCAAGAGGTGAAAAGGAGAGGGCACGAGCAGGTGAGCGTAAGGCCAGGCGACGGGTGAAATTCTTTAATTAAAATTGCTTTTCTTATAAACAATTGTGACATAAGAACAACGAGAAGTTCTGCTTCTGAGTTAGCTCATTAGGTCCTTGTCGCAGTATTCGTATCAAATTCTTTCACTTGTTAAATTCCGACAAGTTGTTGTTTCTGACTAAAATACCAGTAGCAGTAGCAGTAGTCGTCGTCGAGTTCTCAAGCCGTCAGATTTGCGGACAGACACAGGTGAGTGGTGGTATAGTGTAGTAGTCTCAGGTGTGCGTGTGTGCTCTGGTGTGGTGTGTTACCGAGGCATGTGCAATGTTCTGGCTTTATAAGGTTGAAAAATTGCAACCGGAATGGGATCTATCCATGTATCTCATCAGAGACCCGCCCCGTTCATCTCTTCTCGCCTATATATTTCCACATTTATCTCCATTAGCAAGCGGGGCAAAGACATGTAATAAAGCAGCACAGCACACACAGCGAGAAGAGTAAAGAATGAAGAGCCAGTCAGCAAGAAGAATGGTCAAAAAACAGGTAAATATTATGGAAAATTCTTTAACAATTATAATTTATCTTTTATGCAAGGAGAGTTTAATAAACTCCTTATAAATTTAATATAAAATCTCCTAATGTAGATAATAAATATCTTCTAGAAATATCTGTATTCAAAGAAACTAAAGATCTTTATTAAAGTTCATATAAATAAAACTGAATTTCCCAGACTTCATACAATAAGCACTTCTCCGATATAATTTCATAAGTCCTTGATAATAATATCAGCACTTAAAGGCCTATACGAAAAAAAAGAAAAGGCATCAAATGAAAGTTAAGCAATGAAAATGGGAAAAACTTTTCGCAAAATTTCTAACCGAAGGAAAAGTATAAGAAGGAAAACCCATAAAACACCAAGCAACAACAAGAAAAATTATTGATTAACCTATCAAGAAAATATCATCAAATGAAATTGAATGGTTAAAGTTTCGCCGGCTTTCTTTTTTTTTATTTGGAAATAAACTTTCGTTTTAAACATGTAAAAGTCCTATTAGGGCCACTTTGCGAGAACTATGGCTATTTTGTTGAGTTCTGTTTTGGCCATTTAATTGGCAAACTCAACTTTAGTTCCATTAAACGCTGAATAATGAGACAGAACAGCCGGAAAGAATAAATCTATGAATGTTATTTATTAATCCAATGAGAACAGTCTACAGAAGTAGATGAGTCATTCATTCAGTTACAGGGGATAAGAACTATAGACAAAGTATGCTTTTATTGCCTATAATTAAAAGAGAACTGCATGGTAACAGCGTTTAAGTTGGTACAACATTTTGAATTTTCTGAATATTTGATTAACTTAACCTTATAGTTAACAACAATTAGCATTCTGTATGTGAACAAATAGTATCGATTGGTAGTCAAACATGGCAAGCCAATTAACGGTTGGCAGGGCTTATCAAATGGCCCACTTATCGATTTAATCAAAGCTAAAACCAATATTCTAGTGACATTTTACCAAACACTGTGCTAACCAAGCTACGTTTTTGAATTCAATCTATGCCGAGTCACAGATATGGCTCTCTTGTACATCCTATCTTTAATAGCCAAGGATCTTCAAACTTATCATGGGACTCCGATAAAAAAGAAATCTTGTACTCACCGCTGCATTCCGATTGACGACGGAGCTGTTCATATACTGATTCTGTTGTGGCATCATTGCTGCACCCATCGGCACCGTCGTCTGGCCGCCCATGTACACATAGTCCTGCGGTCCACCGGCTCCAGGTGGTGGTCCTAACGGTGGCTTTGGCATTCCACCGTTCATACCCGGGTGCATGGCTCCACCATGATGATCGTACATATTTCCGCCCGACTGGGCATAGGATGACATGTGACCCATGGCAGCGGCATGGCTGAGCAGATTCGAGCTGTATTGCTGGCCGGCATGCTGGATGCCCAGGCCATTGCCATTGCCCATACCATTGCCGCCGCCCATCATGTGATGTGGATGACCCTGGTTCTGGACCTGCTGCTGTTGCTGCTGTGGATGCGGCGGCTGTTGCTGGTGCTGTTGATGTTGCTGCTGCTGCTGTTGTTGCTGCTGCTGCTGGGCTGCAACGGCTGCCGCTGCCTGTGACATCATGTGATTGTGCTTGGCCACGGCAGCGGCCTGCTGCATGGCAGCCATATTGGCGGCCGCTGCAGCCATCGATGGATGGTGGAGACCACCATTCGTGCCGGAGCCACCGTTGTTACCGCCTCCAGCTCCACCGCCACCGCCCATACTGCCCAATCCGCTGCCCATGCCAATGGTTCCAATGGCCCCGGGGCCACCATTGCTGCCACTACCAGGCGGTCCGCCGGGAGCTGCATTAGCTGGATTCATCGGCGGATTGTATTTCCATTTGTCCGGGTTCTGAAATGTTGGCAAAGAGAGAGAGATGTTAGCTTTAAAATGGCAATATAAAATGGGTATATAATTGCTATAGAAACCTCAGGGAAACACATTATTTCCTTATTATTCCTAATGCTTATTTATTTTCTTAGACAAAACTGGTTCCCTGATTAAAAGTATAATTCTTATAAATTTGTAAATGTTTGTTACTAATTTTCCAGCCAATTACACTGATAATCCTTGAAAATAATCCTTTCGCCTTAATCTTGCTTTCCATTGGCAACTGTCTCAATGCCAGATTGTAATAATCTGTTTATGCAACCATTTTTTTTGGCAGACAGCAACCTTTGAAACTTACACAACCCGTGGAGGTCAAACTAAGACAGTGGTGGTATCCTATTTCAACCTCCTAAATAGAGACGCCACAAAAAGTAATCAAGGAGGCACCGAAGGGATAATAAATACAACGAGAAAAATAGGGAAACGGTCAAATTATGCTAATTGGGCATGAAAAATGCAATCGATTTTATCCAATTCTTTTAGTGCAAATTACTTCATGGATAAATGCTGTGGAAATTGGTTGAAATGAACAAATTAAATGAAAGTTGAATAATTTAGGAAACAAAGCTTTTAGCTTCAAAATTCTTGCAATTACTTTTAAAAGAAAACTGGCTTTACATTATTGTCAGATGGATCTTTTCTTAATTTTTTTGCCTGTCGTTCATGGGTTTAGTAGTTATAGTTCCCGAACGTATATATATACTTACATCCATGCCGTGACCATCGTCGCCGCAGGCCCAGCGCGTCTGCTGTTGCTTCTGGGCAAAATGGGCGGCATATTCGGCGGCGGCGGCCTCGTGCAAGGTCGAACCAACGGCTCCAACACCGGGCACTCCTTGGCCGCCACCTACACCGCCCACTGCTCCCGGTGAGGGTCGTTGCTGGAAGACATAGCCAACGGCACCGGCTGCATCGGCAGCATCCTGATTAACGCCACCGCGAGATCCTACCACAATGGCATCCGTGCCGGCGCCAACACCGACGCCGACACCACCGCGGCCATTGCGATCATCGTTGCCACCCAAAAACTTCATGTGTTGCTGCTGGTTGTGCTGGTGTTGCTGTTGCTGCTGGTGAAGCTGTTGAAAATAGGGCGGTGGCGGACCGTAATGTTGCTGCTGCTGCTGTTGATGTTGCTGGTAGAGCGTTTGTTGTTGTTGCTGCTGCTGCTGATGCTGCTGCTGCTGCTGCTGCGGCGAGGGCGTCGATATGGCGATTGTGGGCGCGGTTAGGAGCTCAATTTTGACGGCTTTTCTTAGCTATCGCAGCTGACAATTTTGCGCGTATTGCCAACTGTGTTTTCTTAGCTACACTTTTTTTGATTTATTTCGAAATCACCATTGGGATAAGCTTCCCTTTTTTTAATTTTTAAAAAATCTCCACAACGTCACGCGCGTTTTCAACTCGTAAATCGAACTATATTCACAAATGATGGTTGTTTTATTTAATTGGCTTGATTATCTCTCCAAATTTACACTTGTTTGTTGTCGTAGAGAAACCGCACTTTATTCTTAATATATTTAACATTAATTTACAGGATATTCGGGAGATTTTAATCATTCACTTGTCGCTCAGAAAAAAATTTGATTTGGTTGTTGTTGTCGTGGTTGGTTGTTTTTTTTTTTACATAAATTTACACAAAAATTATTAATAATATTTTACACAGTTGCACAATGGTTTTTGCGGGACCAAACACAAAACGGAACTTTATTATATAATTACGTATGACAATTGGTTAAAATTTGAATTTTTTTTACAGATTTATGTTGAGAATTGTTGGAATTACCGGGTTTTTTTCTTTAATGTAGTTGTTTATTAATTATAATTAGGATGAAGTTTAATTTACACGACGTTTTAATGATGAAAATATACACAAACTGTAAAGAGAAATAACGTGGAAAGAGGGATTAATATAGAGAACAAAAACTCCATTTAAATATAATAAAACCTTTTTAAGACATGGCTACCTCTTCATATTTTTTTTTTATTTATTTATGTTTCAATGTCATTATTAGCACCCACTGTACTTTTGTGCGAATAAAATCTTTGAGCTGGTCATGGTAAAAGTAAAAGAAAGGAATCCGATAACGCCGACAGCAGACAGGGCGCATAATAATCAACAAAATAAAGCGCACAAGGGGCGAAGGCGAATAAAAACAAAGCGAATTCTTCTAAAAACTGAAAGACGGGGCAAGACAAATACTAGCCATGAATTTCCTCATTACGAAAACAATAACAAAGTCTGTCTGGGCGAGTGGGGTTCAGCACAGGGAGGCGGGGTGGCTGCTTTTGAGGAAACAGGAGCCCCAAGAACAAGTACAAGAAGAATTCTATCCGTACAACGCACAGCTGAATCATGCGCAAAAAATACGGAAAAATAAAATAAGCTCACCTAAGTACACATGTAGATGATCGAAGCATAAGATACTCTCAAAGCAATTAATTATCTAGTAAGCAGTAGAAGATATATTAACTGGCTAACCTTAGGTTAACTATTAAGCAACATATTTAACAATTTATATATAAATTAAATTGAAAGTTTTTAGAAACCAATATTGGTAAATACAAAGTAAACCAATGTATAGCTTCAGGTAGATACTTTGAGTGATGATACCTTTCGCGGTATATTCTTGTAAACTTTTCGACAAATAACTGAAGGTTATCGATTAGTATCAAACATAACATAACATAGTAATACCAAAACATTTTAAGGATGTTAGATAGTAATTATTATTATTATAATTATAATTATAATTATATTATTATAATTATTATTATAGAATAGTAAGGGCAAAGGAGTTGATCAAATCCACCTATTAACAGCACCTTTTATCACTTGACCTTTGGTTAACATATAGAAAAAGGGAAACTACGGTTAACACATAGAAGAAGGGGAACTACCAATTTAACTGGTCGTTTACTGAGAGCGAGAATTAAGCAATAGGATTTACGTTCAACATATAATATGTCAATAGCTCATGATAAAAATTATATAATATAACTAAAGAGCAAAAATCTGAAGAACACAAATCAGGGAAAAAAAACTGATCCGTAAATTGGATTATTATTGGAATTATAATAATGAAGGGAGATCTGAAATATAAAAAGCAGGCAGATAATACATGCATGAATGGAATACAAATACAAAGATATACAAAAAACGTTTCTGATTTATTTCAATGAAAATAGATAATTAATTTATGTCTAATGGTAATTTTATAGGGCCGAGAATCACTGATAGCGAGTATACACTATGATATCTGGTACTTCTCATAAACTTCTGGACAGAATTATGGCACTCTTTGTCCCCCCCGCAAAGGGAAGTGAAAAGCCAAGAGACAGCGGCTGAATTGGAAAAGAGCAAGGGGGGCGGGGCGCAAAGAGAGGGAGGTTGAAAATGGAAAACACATAAAATTAACATACACACAGAACACTGAACAAGAACAACAACAACGATGCCGGCAGACGATGAGCAGCGAATGGCGAAGAAAACGAAACGAAACGAAACAAAACGAAGAAGAAAGGCAAGGCGGCCGCAACATTTGAGGTTAAGTTTTCTGCGAGAAGAATGCGAGAATATGTCTGTGGGTCGGTCTTTTTTTCATTTTTCCCTTTTTATTTTTTTTTGTCTTGTTTACGAGAATCTCCTTGTTCCTTGGAGAAGAGACGGGAGCGAGCGAGCGAGCGAGAGCGAACAAGTGCAGCCTGCCAAAAGAGACAGAGAGAGGCCCCTGGAAATCCGCACACACACACACGCACTAAGTAATATAAAAACAAACATAAAGATAAACCATAAAAGAGACATGTGAAAAACAAAGACACAAGCAGCCGAAAGGCGTAGCGGGCGGGGGCGTGGCACTTTCCCTCCCCCTGCTCGCGGGCACTGAATAATTAAACGAATTATTAAATATTTTAGTTAGTTAACCTTGCGTGTTTGTGTGTGTGTGTGATAATACGGTTGTTATGCGTTCTTATTGGGAAAAATTCGTGTGTACAAATGCAAGGCGTCCCGAGAGAGAAACAGAGAGAGCAAGAGAATTGTGCAAATGCAAAGAGAAGGAGAAGAAGGAAGCAGTAGCAGAAGAAGAAGCAGAGCAGCCAAATGGCCGCCGCTGACAAGGAAGAAAAATGATGGAACAAGGCAACAAGGCGAAATAATGAAACACACAACACACACAGGCACAATCGGAAAAATCAAATGTTTCACCGAAAGAAAAAGGAAATCATTTATTCAGTCTCCTCTTTAATTGATTTTTACCATTTTGGGAAAACGCAATGTAATTTTGCAAACTATTTATATGCACAAAAGTATAAATATATGTAAAAAGCGGTCTGGAAATATACACACACACACGCACACACACAAACAATTGGCCGCCGAAGTGGAAAAGGAAACCCGATGATGACAATGTAAAACGAGGCAGAAGGAACGGAGCGCACGGGCAAAAATTAATACGAAAAAACGGTCTCGTCGGGGAAAAAACTTTTTTTTTTTTATTTTTCGGTTGTCGGTTTTTTGTTGTTGGGTAGAGCACTTACACATGCACTTAAAAAAGCATTCTCGATGCGCTTGGATTTCCTTTTAATGGTGTGTGCTTTCGTATTTAATTTAGATTATTTAAATTACAATTATTTACACAGGATGATGAAGAAGTCGGCTAGAATTCTTCAACGTCGCCGCCGTCCGTCGCAGAACGATAATAAAAGCGAAAATGCAAAGACACACTGGCCAAATACAAATACAACGAGCGGCGAGCCAGAGAGAGAGAGAGAGATGAGAGAATAAGAACGAACAGTGTTGGCCAACGGGCGAAATCAACACGGGCATGCGCCGGGCAAACGACAGAGAGGGAGAGAGAGACAGAGAGCAACAATAGAGTTACATTTTAATGGAAATTAATGTTTAGAACTTTGCAAAGGGGAGCGTGAAAGAGCGAAAAAGACCGCCCGCTCTCGCAAATACAAATAAATTTATTTCACTTTTATTAACATGCGCGCATAATATTTATATAAATTGATTACACATTTTGGCTTCTTCTGTTTTATTTCATCAACCCATCACCGTTTTTATTCACTTTGGGGAATTATTTACACTGTGTCAGTCCAAATTGTTTATATATTATTTATCAATCGATTTTGTGGGCATGCCAAATTTGATTAGACGCCAGACGCACACTCATGCAGACACAAAATCACACACACAATCCCGCATATATACACACACAGTTGTGTTTGTTTTGTTTTTGTTTGCGGCTTTTTTTTTTATCAACTTCTGCTTTTTTGCTGGGCGAAGAAGAGGAAGCAGCAGCAGCAGAAACCGCAGAACATTCTGAATTTCGTGCAGGCGGAAATTGAAAAACACCTCCGCCAGCACATAACACACTCGGCCCGTGTACCCGTGTTCTTGGCAGACCCTTTCTTTGTTGCTTTTCGCACACACACCTTAGCTTATTTGAAAAATTTACATATTACAAGCACGCCGTTCTATGTCTGCTTCTTCTTCCGCGCGAAGAATAATATATAAGAAATACTGAAAACATTAAGGCGGTAGGTGAAGAAATTCAATTTAAACGGTGGAAAACTTGAATGGAAATAGGTGGAAAACTTTGCTGGATAGTGCTGGTTAGGCTTTACTTAAGAAAAACGTAATCAAACCCACCGAAGTGATCAAAAACGTAATCTTTGGACGTAAAGACAAAATGGTGGAGAACTTTGCTCTAACGAAGGGAAAAGTTTGCTTAAGAAGGGGTTGGAAAATTGGGCCAAAGTGAGGCATTTAAAGTGATCAAAAACGTAACTTAAAGAAATATTGTGAGTGGTGTTTGCAGCAAAGTTTTCCACCAATATTACTTTAAGTGCGAAGTTTTCCGTTAGGGATTTGTTCAAATATAATTAAAAAAATCGAAAACATAGAATACTTAAAAACATAACGAAAGATAAAAAGAATTTTGTTGAATAAATGCGACCAAATTGGGTGGGAAGCTTTGGTGCACTGAAACGTGAAATGTCCAAAAACGTAGCCTCCGGGCATGAATCAAAAATACGTAACTATAATGGGAAATTTTGCTGAATAAAAGGGACAGAATTGGGTGGGAAACCTTGGTGCACAGATACGTATGACCAGTGTTGCCTAGCTGATATCGCTGATCGACCAGTGCTGCCACTTGGCTGTGTTTAGTATCCACTTGAAGATTGGCGCCAAATTTAAAATAAATTTTCTGATCCCATTGTCGGATGTGCAGATCAATCAATATTAATTTTAAAGCTTAAAACGAAGCCAGTACTTGCTGCCACCCCAATAAAACACAAGGCAATTAAGTCTAATGTTTATTTAAATTTGCATCGGGTCGAAGAAATAGTTTCAATCAAATTAAATGACATTCATTATTTACGAAAAAAGAAACACATTTAGAATTCCCGTTTTCGTAGGAAATGTGATCCGTTCTTGGGATCCTTTCCCAAAACAAAAATAATACATATTATGTGTAATGTAATTTATTGGAAATTTGTAAGTTAAACGTAAAAAGGGTCCGCACTCGTGTATCCATTCTGTATTTGCAAATGAATCAGAATGTATATATATGTTCCGTTGTTTGTGGTGTTTTTCATGGGAAAGGGAGTCCGCAGGAATCCGGATGGGGAGGGGCAGGGGTCCTGGTCCTGTCCTGTATTTTTATATGGTCTCTTCTCGTGTTCTTGTGTGCTTCTTACTTGTAGAAATGGTTTATGTTTCTTTTTTTTTTTGTTTCCTTTCTGTCAAATATTTTTGTTTTGTTGGAAATGTGTGTGCCATTTGGCTTTTAGGCGGCTCCCGATTCACCATCCTGATAGACATCCGATACATATTCGATGGAATCGTTGGCATCGTTATCGCCATCGGAGGAGTTCCACTTGAGGACGCCATCTGCTTTGGGCGAGCCCCCCTTCTCATCGTTGGCTGATCCCTTCTTGTTGTTGGTCTCCGCCTGGTCGGCGGAATCCTCATCCTCATCGTCATCATTGCTTGCCACCTTCGGGGGACGACCGCGCTTGACAGCAGCCACGTCGCTGTTCGGTTTGCTTGCATTTAGTGATGGTCGTCCGCGCTTTTTCGGTGCCACTGCTGTCTTCTCCCCCGAGCTATGTTGTTGGCGCTCCTCCTGCGAACCATCATCGTCATCAACATCTTCGCCATTGTCCTCGGCGCTCGCCGCCTTTTCCGAATTGACAGTGGCCTTTGGGCGACCACGTGGACGACCGGTGGGCACATAGGCGCTGCTGCCACCACTACCACTGCCGCCGCCTTTGTTTAGAGCGGGACGACCACGCTTCTTTGGCGGAGGATCACCTTCGCCGTTCCACTCGACAACAGGTTGCTGCTTCTTGGGTCTGCCCTGGCCGCGTCCTGTGCGCGATATGTTCAGGTTGACAGCTCCGGTTGCTGGTCGGCCCACCGGGCGAGCGTCCTCATCATCATCGTCGTCGTCATCGACATCTGTGGCGATAGGAAGGTGGATAGGGGGTTGATTAATAAACTCAGCTCTTTATTTTGTATGTCATTTCAGGTTATTCGAATTTTATGAGCACTTAAAATATTATTTATCTATTATCTACATATACGTACACTGCAAGCACGTGCTTGTTAAGGGTAGGTGTTAGTAAGCGGGATAGGATAAAAGTATAGGTAAAGTTAGCGGGGAAATAAAATAAAGAATAAAGAAATTAACTTATAGAAGTGCTCGTATTTAATTAGCAAGATACGATTTTAAAGTCTTAAATAATATATATTTTGGAGATACATATAAAAAAATCATAGATTAAGGACCCTATATTCTTATCAACTATAAATGCTTGATTATTTATGCAAAAAATAACTAAGGAGGACATTTTATAAGTTATAAGATTATAATACTGATCAAATTAATGCTTAATTAAACAACAAACACAAATAATATATAACATATAATATATAATATATGTATGTATATTATTCTTCAAAAATAATATTGTTTTTACTGTAGTCCGACTCTAAAAGCCAATTATTTATATATTTATAAAGTATAAATACATTTTAAATAGCTTAAGATGCCCTACAAAGCCCTATTTATTATTAAGCTGATTCCTTCTTTTATCCATAACTTTCCCTTTGTACTTTATTACGCCCTGCTGACTCTGCCTACCTATTTAATTATTAATATTTCTATTGACTTTTGTCTTTACTTTTGTGGCGACATTTATGAAGATCCTTGAGAATGCGCCGCAAAGTGGTCCCGCTGATGTTCAACTGCAAGGCTCGATGGCGATAGGACAGTGTGGGATCCTTGGCAACGCTCTTTCGCACGGCCTTAATAATATCATTGGAACGTCTTGGCCGGGCATGAGTGTAGGTTTTGTTCACCAAAGATCCATACTCAAACAGATTGTTGGCCATCATTCGTATGGTTTTGTCGGTGGGCGCTTTTCTCTCGTTATATTTCGCCCGATATGCACGTTGTGTTAGGACAATTGAACGTTGATTTTCAATGTACATCGTCACTATTTCGGCGCGTTCTTTCAACGTGAAACGGATCTTTTGTTTACGTTTGGTTGGATGTTGTCGAAACATGGCTAGGAGAGCAAATCGATTGACAAAATGGCAAAGATATTCAATATTAAAATACCGAAGAAATCTTTGTATAATAAAGAAACTAGGTTCTTATCTTTAAAGATCGTTTTTGTGAAGGGAAACCCTCGAAACTCGATTGTTACCTCCAAAGGGTTTCGAGTAAATCTCAGCCAGGTAGGGCTTATATTTGTGTAAAAACAAACAGAAAAGACACTGTACAAAACGTGAGAGTACAAAAATAACTAGCTAATATTTTATATTTCAATTATATTGAAAAAAAAAGCTAAACAAAATTACACAAGTGTGAACATGTTTGCGCAAAACTGGGCACACTAATAATAAAAGTAAAAAAATTGGCAAAGAGAAATTTGCAAAGATAACAAGTGCACTGAGGGAAACACTCGGCATTAGCATAAATTTATATTTAATCTGAGGAAAAATAAAGACTTTGCACTTATAAAAATAAATATTAATTAAAAATATATAAAATAAAATTAGTATAAATAGTGTAAGAGCAACAACTGCAAGTTAAAAATTGAAGTGAATAAAATTCCCCCCTTTTTAATTTCAATTTTAAATTCCCATTAAATTTCTCTAAGTGTACATAATATAATCACATAAACATGGCGGTAATTTTTGTTTACAATTGACTTTTCTGTTTCACTTTTCGACATTTACAATTTTAAAAGACTTCTTTAAAGATTCCCTCTTTCTCTCCCTCTCTTTCGCCAGTAGTACCTACAAGACATGTTTTTGCATGGTTTATGTACAGTTTTCGTTAAACGACACACATAGGGAACTACTCAAAATGTCAGTGTTGCTAAATTATTCAATATTAATGCATTTTTTAGAATTTATCAACTTTTGTACTTGCCTTCCTCACTGTCGCTGGGCTGATGCTTCTTGGGGCGACCGGCCTTGCGCTTTTTGGCGGACGACGGCGTCTTGACGCCGTCACTGCCAGCGCTACCAGCGCCGCTGCCCCTGGGGCGGCCTCTGCCCTTTGCCGGCGTTGGCGAGGGGACGGCCTCTTCGCCGGAATCCTCATTCTCGCTGCCCTCAGCGTCGTCGTCAAAGTTCTTGGGACTCTTGGGCGCCTTGGGCGGGCGACCACGCTGACCAGTGCCACCGCTTGCGCTCTTTGCGGGGCGGCCGCGTTTTTTGGCGCCACCGGCAACCGCCGGGGTTCCGCCGCCTCCTGCCTTTGGGGGTCGGCCGCGCTTCTTAACTGCCACTTCCTCCATAGCTGGCCGAGATTTAATTAGCAGAAGCGAATAAAGAAAATCCTTGTTCTGTACCTTTTTTTTTAGCGGCGTCCCTTCGTACACACGCACACAAACAAAAACGCGTACTCTCGCACCGACGCTAACTGAATCGCTCTCGCTCGCGCACACACACACACACACACGCAGGTACAGAGACAAACGGCTTTTCTCTTGCTATTTTTTTTGCTTGCCGAAAATTGAACTGAAAAATACAAGAGAAAAACAAAGTTGGTGTGTAAATTAATTGGAACGAAAATATACAGAAAAATATGGGAAAAAATTGCACAATTTTTTGTTTGGTGAAAAATCTGTACTTGCCTGGTCAATTTTCTTTAACAAATAAAATAAGCGCAAATGTGCTCTCACAGTACAGTTTTTTGCGCAAAGTATGCCCGTATGCCGGCTTCGCTCCGACCTTATCGGGACAGTGTGACCGCCGATCTATAAGATAATCACGCGTTATTTATTATTTTTAAGATCGATAATTTGTTTATTTCAAATTTAATTAGTATCACAACTGTCAAGAGTGTTTGAAAATTATGCATTTTCGCTGATTTTCTTTTACGAGACCTGTTAAGTTATTTAGATTCGGTCACGATACTTGAAGCTCGTTTTGAACACAAACGTCTTTTCCCCAAATATTTACCGCAATATATTTTTTTGAATAAAAAAAAAAATTGTAAAATTTCTAGCCGAATTATACAATGCGAAGAACGTGAAAATATAACAATATTTTACAGAAAAATCACCGCGAGGAAAATTGTTAGTTGTTATTCAACCTCAAGCTGAAACGACAAGGACTTTATTGTGAAGCTTCGAACTTCATCAAGCACAGTCGCACGGCTTGCTATGATGATATATTTTTTTAAAACTATTTTCAAAACAAAGAAAATCCTCCCTTAACATTTATATTTTTAATTATTTGGATAATATGTGCCCACATTTGAAGAGTATTTCATATTTTTATGTTTTTAAATAACCCTTCATAAAGCTTATACGGCAGGTTTCCTGGAACCCCTCCAAAAATCAACTATGAAAAAACCCAATTAACAAGAAGAAAATATAGTATATATATTCCTTGGTTGAATCATTGAATTCTTAAGCTTTTCACATCTTCCAAGCCATTAAGGCAAGTCCAAGTCAAGTGCTAGTTACACATATTGCAGTTTATTTAGGCTAATCACAGTTGAATAATTAAATACTATAAGTAATAGCGGGTCGCTCACTTCCACAGCTTGATGACACCGTCTCGCGATGCCGATGCTATGTAAATCTGTCCCTTGTCCTTGCACATCAGCAGATCCGTGATGGCATCATGGTGGCTGGCCGTAGGCATGTCCGGTCCTGAGCGTGGATTCTCCTCCGTGGAGGCGCGCAACTGCTGTGAATCGGCCGTGTTGCTCATGGAAATGATTTGCTCCTCGATCACCTGGCTGCCATCGATTAAGCGGGCGCTAAAACAAAGAAATATATTTCCAATAATACAAATATAACTTCATAAATTCCCAGCTATTTACCTGTAATTGAAGGTCACATCCGCCAGGTTGTCATTGGCGGCCGGCACTTTCAGTGAGGAGTTCTTCGGGTGGGCTATGTCCCAGTATCGGATGCGCTGATCCGAGCTTCCGGTTAGGATGAACGGTGAGCCATCGACGACGCCACTTAGGATGCCGCACGTTGTGGTATGATCACTGGGAATGGGGCTAGACAAAGCCGCCGCCGGACTTGCCCACAGCACTGTCTGCCGCTGGCCCGTCTCGATATTCCAAACGGACACCTCGTTGTTGGACTGTGAGGCCGAAATGAGATACGATGGCTCTGTGGGATGGCAGGCCACCTTACGGATCCACGAGTCGGCTGGATGTTTGATCTCGGCAATGGGCAGCCGGAAACGTAGATCCCAGCATATGTGCTTGCCCCCGCTGGTACCAGTGGCCAGCCACGAGCCCGTGGGATCCGCACAGATGGTGGTGATCACTCCATGACGTAGCTCGTTTTGAAGCCGCCAAGCACTGTGCTGCATGCGTGTGTCCCAGGCCACAATGCCGCCGTATAGCGTGGCATACACGATGACGCTTTGCGTCGCCTGATCGTAGGCATGCATGTCCACCACAGGTCCGTCATTGTGATCGCTAAGAGGAGGTAATTAAAGAAATATTCCATAAAGAAGTGATTATACACTTACTTATGATCCAGCGCCTGCTGCAGCGTCATCTTGGCCGAATTCCGATCGATCCGCATCATCAGCATGCTGCCATCTTTGCCGCCCACCGCCAGTGACTGTCCGCTATCGCAGGCAGCCAGTGCATAGATGGGCGTATTCGCTGAGTAGGCCTGCCTGGATTTATTCACTCCCTGGTTCCCATTCAGCTTGCCGCAGTCCCACAAACGCACTGTGCCGTCAATGCTGCCGCTGGCAAAGAGCGATCCATGCGGACGCAACGAGGCCAGCTTGATTACGGATTCCGAATGCTCGTGCAGATGCGCCACCAAAGTGCCATTCATCCGCCAACCAGGGGGATAGGGAGTAACCAGCTTGTCATAGCTGCAGCGCTGTGATATCGCCAGCACATTGTACCGACTCTTGATCTTGGCCGTCAGCGATTCGAGATCCTTGCGGCACTCGGATGAACGCTCCAGCCAGCAATTACGCTCCGGCATCGTGTATTCGCCCAGCGAGGTAGCCGCACTCAGGTTGGCTGTGGGCACACCCATGACTATGGCGCCAGATGCCGGACTGCCAGCTAAGCCGCCGGCGCCCAACGGAGTGATGGCTGCATCTGAGGCGGGTGATACTAGTGCAGGTCCTTCGCTGGATCCTGCAATGAAATGGAGATGCGTTTATAATATATTAAGGCAACAACTTCTTAATGGATCCAAAATGATTTTAGTTTAAAAATTATGAGTTTAAATTAGTTTTTCTTATTTATTTTTAATCTTGAAGTGCAATCAAGAACGAAAAGTAAAAGATTAATAATAAAAAGGTTTTAAACATAATTTATTTTAGAATTTTAGGCCTATTATTTATACATCATTAACACGTTTTTTTTAAACGATTTTTTAACAAAAGAAGGCACAACATGAATATTAATTGAGGAAATATGTACAGCAGCAACATCATAAAAAACAACAAAAAAGATCGAGTTCAAGTTCAATACTTAGTTTTAAACACACAAGTTTGATTCATAGACGCCAGTACACTCAAGTGGCGCTTGCGACACCAAGCACGTGCTTGTTAGGGTTAGACATTAGTAGTCGCGATTATAGAAAGTATAGGTAAAGAATGCGAAGAGTTGAAGTTAAACTCTTCAACGGGTAAACGACCAAAGACCAGAACTAAAAAAATCTAAAAAATATTGGTAATAAATAAAAAAGTTACTAACGATTTTTTGTGGATAAAATAAAATGTGAAATGAAGTCGAGAGAAATGGTAAGCTAAGGACTATGAGTGTAAGATCAATGACCACTATATCAACAAGATGAGTAACGCCAACGATTTTTTTTAATTCGAATTTTTCGTGCTGGCTCCAGAGCTGTCTCTAGTCTTTCTTGAAGTGTTATTCAAAAGCCACAGCGTTCTAGAGTTGAAGTTAAATCGATTTAATCGGTGATTTTGGTTATATATAGTTCCCTATATAGGATGCATTGTCATTGACCGCCAAGCAACCTTAAGGGCTTAAAATACGATCAAACTGGTGTTCACCAGCAATAACTAATGGCTTCTTACTAATTCAGATGACTAGCTTCATCTTGTCAATAAAAACAAAGTCATTTTAATACTTTGTTGTATTTTTTGTTTGCGTTATGCATCTTTTTATTATAAGGTCTTTGGTAATACTTACGATTTTCAATGGGCATCTTTGTTGCTTTGTCCGCCAGCGGATATTCATGGCAAGCGACTTGCTTGCGACTGACCACGATGCGGCCATTGCCCGTAGCAGTATCATCCACATCCTGCAGAGCCTTGTGCTTCAGGGAGATCATGAACGGATTCATTGCCAATAGTTGCATCTCAATAAGGTCCGTCAATCCCTCAGATGAGAGGCGTCTAAACAGCTGTCAGTGTGAAGATATACAATATATTAGCAACTAATCTTTAAGATCTTAAAAAATATGACATTTAACTAGAAGAAACCACTTACATTTCGTAGCGTCTGTCCCATTTCCTCGTATTGCGGCAGTGCCCCCTGCCTGGTCTGACTGCGTACCCTCGCCCGATCCTCCAGAGCTCCAAAGAAGTGATGGATGTCCTGAAAGCGCAGCACACTGTCAAAGATCTGCCGCGGCACCGGCGCCTGTACGCAGTCCAGCAGAATGTGCGGCTTCTCCACCTGAATGAGCGGCACCTTGAGAAAGGCGCCAATTGCCGGCATTATCTTGCACTGGACATCGATGGCGCTGAGATTGCGGGCTGTGGTAGCGATCATACCACAGATTTCGTGGCGAACCCACAGATTCGGGTGACACAAGTAGCAGGCCGTCTCCTTTACGATTTCCGTAACCGCTGGCTTCTTGATGTGCCCCAATTCTATGAGAATGGTCACCGCTCGTATAGCCTTGGCAATGACGAACTCCTCACGATCCGTGAATCCCTGCTGGAGTAGCGGCACTAATATATCCGATGCCTGCCACCCTACGTAACCAGCAACACCGGCAATATTGTCATAGAAGGCACCCCTTAAATTCTTGTCCTCGTCATTCAGGAAGGTCATGATGTGCGAGAGGATCACATCGTTGGCTTTTTCCTTTCCGAAGAAAGCGCACAGATCGCAGATGCCCGACTCCATTAGGGTTTGCTTGACCACCGGCTGTGAATCTGTGAGCAAACTAAGAACCGCCTGTCTCACAATGTCATGGAGAGCATTCAATTCCGCTTCGTAGCGTGGCGTTGGCATCTCATTCGGTGCATTCCGCTGGGTCTCCTCCAGGAAGTAGACAGCGCTCTTGGCCAGTGCCGCAATATTCCTGGCAAAAGCAACGCGAACAATTACCGCACTCGCCTCGCTGGCTAAATCCGTAATGGAGGGCAGGATGTATTCGGGAAAAACGTTGGCATCACTGCGCGGAATATCCTTCACCATGCCCAAGCAGGCGGTCAGTGTCTCAATGGCCTGTACTTGCACCTTGGCTGGTGATTTCTGGGCCAAATGAAGCTGGAAAGGAGCAAAATTAACAAATTAACTACACTTAACATTTAAATAATATTAACCACTCACAATATAGGGCAATATGCGATCCAGTATCGTCTCCGATGTCGTATATTTCGACAGCTTCTGCAGGAGTTCCAAGGCAGCTATCTTGGTATTGCTCTGCTTGAGACCGCGTATGCAGGAGGTGACCACTGTGATAATTAGGATGAGGCCATCGTGTTCCGGCGGCAACCGTGATGCACACATTGTGGGATCCTTCTTCTCCGGTTGGGTATCCTCTTCTTCCGGTGTAACATCCTGCGCCTGTGTCAGCACCTTTATACAATGCCCAATATCCTTGTGCAGGCACTGGATCTTATCATCCGGCGACATAATGGGTGTTGAGGAGAACATTTGCAAATAGGACTGGAGGAATGAGTAAAAGTATTCCGGGAACAGCTCGCCACGCTCCTGATCCAAGTAATCCTCGGCGCTCTTTCGGTTTATCGAGTGAATGTCAATCATGGAGGCAAGAAGGTTGCGCAGACGTTCGTTCTCAATGCCCGCCAAGTGCTTCTCCACCAGATCACGTTCACCGCGCCGATAGGCCAGCAGCTGGGAGAGCTCAAAGGGTGCAGTGCCCTCGGTCCAGAGTTCCAACAAGGCGCAACTGTGGAAATATTAATTAAATTCACTTAAAATGCTTCTAAAAATCTCACATCTAAACTCACCCCGCTGAAAAGATATCCATGGCAGGCAGCAACGTATTTCCCGCATAGCTGGGCGCCAGACGAATAATGGAATCTGTGTGTATGACCGACATATTGCCATTGCTGCCCTCGTCATCTGCGGCCAAGGTTTTAACGAAACGTTCGGGGGCTATGTAGCAGGTCCTCCTACGACTCGTATCAAAGAAATACGTATAGTCGGCGGGATTATCCTCCGGCAAATACGTGGGCTTGAACGAAGCAAAGTCCGAGAGCAATATCCAGTTCCAGGACGTGATCAGTATGTTCTCCAGCTTGATGTCACCATGACAGATCTTTTGCTTGTGGCACTGATTGAGGGCGCACAGTATCTGGAAGGTGATCCATTTCTTCTCCAGCACGGTGAGAAAGGGTCGCGTGGAGACGCGATCATACAGGCTGTGCTTCACATACTCTCGCATTATGTAGGCGGCCTTGTCAATGAGCTAGAGAGAAATATTAATTATTAATAATATAAAAAACATATGTAGAACTTCGCCTGATAAAGTTCTGCTGTTTATCGTTCACTTTCTTATCAGCGGAACACTCTTAATTGCTAAAATATGATTCAGAGAGTCATGAACTTTATCCCACAATTATCTTTCATTCAAAATCTAAAATTTACTTAATACAACTTGAAAACTATAACTAAACTCAAACCTCGACTCGTTGAAAGGGCAGACAGTTGACGGCATTGGCCAAAGACAGTGTCTTCTTAATCCCCTCCAGTCGCTCCTTGTGATCCTCCAGCGGCAGGGTGGGATCGTGCTTCACAAACACCTTGACCACAATCTGACCCTCGTCCGTCTTGGCCTTGGCCACCTTGAAGAAGCGTGTACTTCCCATGCTGTGGAAAATACGTCGTGGGTGTCAGTGGTAATCAGTTTTCACTGTGCGCCCTTCTCTCCTTCTCTTTTTTTCACTCACTTGGAACTGAAGGTAATTTCGGTACCGAATTGACCGGAAAAATAGTGCTCCACCGCATAGATCTGAGAGGGGGCAATGCCCACCAGTTGATTCCCCATTTTGCACTCGTCTGTGTCCGCAATTAATCAATGAATTTTTCGTCAACAATAACACAAGAAATGTACGTCGGGTAAATAAAATAGCTATCGAATAATCGATTTCAGCTGATGGATATTATCGATTCCACATACCGTCTGACCAAAACAATGATGTCAGCTGTTTCAAATAGAGTTGCCATATCGTTTTTTCTATGGATTATTTTGAGTAATTTGTAAAATTTTAAAAGAAAATTATTAAAACTTGATTTATGTTTGTATACAACAAATAAATTAAACATATTGTTAAAATAATTCAAAAGGCTACAGTCTTAAAAAGCAATAAAATATAATCATACATTTTCTTTTTTACTTATTAATTGTAACATAAAATCTAACGCTACAACTTAAGGCAATGTTTAACAATTAATT
>JAEIIG010005517.1:0-20933 GCA_018904695.1 Drosophila parvula
ATACGTTTCAAAATGTTTCTAAATAATTTATTTTAATATAATCGAAAGTTCTTTTGTCTAAACTTTGTATATTTAATAGTTTTTTATGTCAATAATATGTTGTTAAATATATTTGAATACATTTTGCTTACTGAATACGTTCTAGCCAATATATATTAATGAAGTATATATATATTGAATACGTCAATATATAGAATATGCCGATATATGTAGTATAAGTATAAATACTGAATAAGTCAATATATATAATATGTTATAGCCGATATATTAGTGATATATACAAACTTGATCGCAAATCAGAGAGATCTTGCTAGAATATATTATATGTATGATTCTAGCTCATTATTTATAAACATAGTATATGTACATATATGTTAAATATGTTTATGTTCTCCCACTTCCAGCTTATTATTTATTATAGCTTAGAGTATAAGCTGCTATATTTTGTTCAATGTGAGCTGAACCACTGTGCCATAAAGTGGATTCGGTGCCTTCTTCTCGACTGGCCCGAGGTTGTTTTTGTTATTTTCTTGTTATTTACACGAAATTGCGCCTGAGGTCATACAGCTGGCTGTCATTGAAGGTGTTAAAGTTCAAATTGTGATGCGTTGTATGAGGATGGGTATGTGTGTGCGTGGCCCATGATTACAGGGCATAAAGGCATAAAGAGTACGTCGGCTTAGACTACGACTTTCACTTTTCAGAGACCCATTACTTTCACAGGAGTACATACGAGTATATGCAAATAGCTGGGTGAACAGCACGCTTGGCGGGGCAAGATTCGATTGGATTGGATTGGATTGTATCGGGTCCGAATATGGCTGGCGGGCGACGCAAACGATGTTGCACCATCGAAACTAAAGCGCACAGATATATGATATATTCTATCAGCGATGAGCAGGATGCAGCTGTTGTACCTTGATACCTACCCAGAAATTCCGCAGAAAAGGTGAGCAAATAGATTTATGAATATGCCATTAGCCTTGCTATACTCAACATAAAATTTGGAACAATAAATCTCTAAGGCATTCAAGCTATGTACTTATGTACTTATCCTGACTTTCTCTAACAGGAGTTATATGTCGCAGACCTAATTTCTTCTTAGCTAATACATATTCCTCTTCTACTCATATATATTTCCATTTAAAACAAATTTAAATGTGTATTTAAGACACCGGTACGTACGTATGAGTGATTAAAACGGAATAATTTTCCCAGGTACAAGAAATATAATGTGCCCGACGGCTGTCCATCTCTGGGCAATGTTTGAACGCATAAACAGGATTTTCGAACCGGCACACGACCATTAGAGCTGCGGTTTTCTTGAATTTCCACTGAAACCAGGACGAAAGTGGGCCAAAGCCGGAGGGGGAGGGAAAAAAGGATTGATGAAAAATCAAATAAATTGCATTTTACCCGGCCAGGCCCGGGCTGGGCTGTAAGCTGGCGCCGAGAGATTTTTCCGGCTCGCACAGATTTAAGAGCAATTAACACGACCGCTCACAACCATAATTGAATATGAACGCACATGAGTGCATTGCGAAATCCATAATTGGACACGTGGATAATATTTATATAGTTGCGAATTGTTAAACATCAACTACCGCCGGGGCGGACCAATTAGCGCGAAATCAATTAGGGGTTCCGCTGCCGGTTGAAGCATGTCCAACAAGTGGAGTACGGCGCGAGGTAGTGCCCCAGTGACCACCAACCATACCCGTCTCCATTCCCTTCCCCATCTCCATCCGCATCCGCATCCGCATGCTCCCCAAATCCTCTTTGGCTAAATATATCCGTGCGCCACGCTGTCTTCCAATATGTATTTACTTTCAATTTTAGGCACAACACTCATTTATTACAGTCGGCGAGCGGCGTTCGCCGTCTTATCTGCTCGTGGGCCAGCTCTGCCGCAATTTCCATTTGCATTGGGCTTGGCTTTGGCCGGGGCCCGGACCCGGGCTCGTTCACCACCAGCAGCAGTCTGGCTCCGCACAAGCAGTGTAAACAAAGGAGGCAAAAACCAAACGATGGCAAACAAGCCGCCGAGCGGCTGCCAACAAATACATGTACATGCAGACAGAAAGGAAACAAAAAAGCAAAAACATGGCCACCGGAGCGGTAGAGGGCACATAAAGCGAAAAATGTTCTTGTTAACAAATTGCAAAACATTTGCTTTTTGAAGACAAATTACTCGTGGTAAAACAAATTGCTTTGCTCCTCCGCTGCTTCTTCATCAGCTTCAGCTCCGACTCCGATTCCCACTCCGGCTCCGGCTCCGTCTCCTTTAAATTTCGAGTGTGTGTGGGCCTCATTTAAATTTGATAAACGAGCATGGAGCCGGGGGTTTGTAATGCAGTCGAAGCCTCGGTCACAGACCAGTGCACTTAAGTCGCGATGGGTCAACGCCTAATTAGCGAAAGCCGCCCTCTTTCCGCCCTCCGCCCGCCAAAGCGGAAACGGAAGCAGCAGGTAACAGCTTAAATGTAACTTTAAGCGCCCTAATGAAGACAATTAAATGAGCTTAAGGCGAATGCTCGAGCTGGCTTAGCAGTCATGGCGATACTCGTACCTTCTGACCGCACATCCCCAGCTCAGCTCCCATCTCCGCATCAGTGCGCTGCCTGCCATCAAACTGTTTCGAAAACACAACAACAATTTCTAAGTCTAAGGGAAAAGTTGAAAATACAAAAAAATACATATATAAAAGTTAGAGAGATTGCAGTGGACTTGAAATCAATAAAGAAGGTGTTATAGTTACATCAAACTATTCGAAATTATGCAAGTCTTACCGGGCATCCAGCACAGAGTATAATATTGTTTGTAATGGATATAGAATTCAACTTTTCCACTAAACTAAAGCAATAGAAAACAGAGTAGTCCAAAGTGGGCGAACGGATGTACAGATTGTATGCCTTCCTTATTGGCAGTTCAGCGGATAAAAAAACCCGGAGTCGGTTGGTAATTGCTTCTCCGGGCATCCATGGCGTATGAGCAATAGCCAGGGTGGCGCAAAAAAAGCTGACCAAAATATATTTGTTAATTTGTGCATGCACTCGATCATAATTTGAGTAATTATTTTTGCAGTGGCACGGATTTTTGTGGGCGCTGGCCTGGCGTTGCCAAGGGAATGCCCAGAGAGCTGTTGACCACGATTTTCAGTTGCGAACTTTGGTCTGGCCATAAATTCCTGGTAACTGGCAACTGGCAACTGGCAACTGGCATATTGAAGTTCGTGGTTGGTTTTCAGCTTGAAAGCAGCTCACACGAACTGCGATTAGGCGGTAAACATTTGCCCGAAACTACTTGGCACCTTCCGCTTGCCCGAACAGACGCATAAATTTGCCATTAAGTGATGTATTGGGCGGACTGTTAGCCTAAGTAAACAGGACACTCGTCCGACAGACGCTCGTCTATCCATCAGCGAAGTTTCGACCGACTTTAAAGCGATGGCGGCGGGGCGATTAGCAGTGATGGGTGCCTGCAGTCTGGCCGGGAGCCAAACCCTTTCGGGCACAGGGCATTAATAAGTCAAGACAAGCCGTCCTGCGGGCGGGTGGCGGTAAGGGGCGGAGTGTGAAAAATACAGGAAGAATTACATGCTCCGGCGCATAACTTGGCCGAGAACCTTGTGCCCTGCATAATAAAGCCCTGCGCTCCGTCGATGGCCAATTCGGTAAACAATGCGGACGCAATATGCAAATGAGCATATTAGTAAAGCCAGCCGGCGAATTTGCATAATTTTTTCACAGTTTGGCCGTGTTTGCGGCTCGAGAAAGTGTTGCGAAAGGGGCAAAGGTAGCTGCAGGCTCTCGAATTTGAATGATGTGCTCAGTTGATTTGTGGAAAGGCGAACGGGATCGCGAGCCCTGGAGCAGGGCGCAGGATAGAGGACACAGAGACTGGCATTAGCCAACGCACTTTATATTCATGCCGCAGTGTGCATAAATATAATTTCTTATATCCCGATTATATCCAGGGGAAGAGAATAGGGCATGGGTCTGCGGGTGGGACTGGGACTGAGCCTGGGACAGGAACTGGGACAAGGACATCGATTTATGCCGAGCACGTCCAGCTGCTGCCCCCGCATATTGGCATTTGTTGCACTCTATAAAATCCGCTTAACGTTTGCCACTGCAACTGTGGACGCAATCAAAGTAAAAATACATCACCATTAACGGCCAGCCACAGGAGTTTTGCCGGGATGTCCAATGGATGGGATTGCAGCCCAGTCAGTCCGCACCGATGGCTGCTGGTGCGGCTCCCCTGAAATATCAATTATTGCATGTCCACTCGGAGAGTCAGGTTCGGCTCGGTCGACTTCCGTTCGGTTCGGTTCAGTCGAGCATTAAAATGATGCTTAATTGTGCTGCGTGGCTGGCGGAGATAAAAAACGCGGCAACAGTCACAGCATCCGACAAAGGGACAGTCGCCCCGACAGCCGCCAAATGAAAATGTTAACATAAAAATTAATGACAGCAAAGCAGTTCTCGTCTGTGTAATTGTGCGTTGAACTCTGACTCTGCCTCCGCTCATCTGACTGCACACCGAGCTTCACTCTAAAACGATAGCATACTTAATGGGGCTGGTTAGGTCGCATGGTGGAATTACCATGGGTCCTTGACACGATACCTTAAATACTACTAAACTCATCTTCAATTGAACTGAACTAATATACTGCTTAATAATTACACTACATCGGAGGCCATGGCCATTGTAGAACTCATTCAAATAGCTTTATAGCAAGGTATCGAATGTGCTGCAGCAAAAGAAGCTATAATCCTACCCTAAGGTAGAACCCGAAATGTAAACTGCACGGACATAAACAAACATATAAAAGCAAACATTTTAAACAAATCTCAAACAAAACTCATCTTCCTGGTATCAATCAATCAAAAAAGCAATAATAAACATCAACGATTATACCTACCACAAGAGACCTCACCAATAGCAAAGCGGGGACTGACTCCTGAACATCGTTTTCCCAGCCAATAAATGCCTACACCATATAATAATTCCAGACATCCTTAAGGACTGTATCGCCCTCGAAACACATAGAAGCAATAGCTCGAATACAAAACTTACAGATTAGGTGCAGGTCTCCAACAAATTCCTTACTTTTTATATCACACATCTTCTCTACAAATAATGTAAATCTATAATATATCCGTATTAATACGTATTGATATATTAAAAAGGTCCGGCCGAATGGCACAGTAGCTATGGCTAAAAATAAGAAAATAACATTATCAAACAATATTCAGGCTTAACAAACGGGAAACTGATCAGAACTTATTTATTCGCATTTAATGTAGCAATACAAATATGACTTCGTATGTGATCTTATGTGTTTATTGGAATCATAGTCCAGCTTCAATTGATGTGAATTAAATCAGCCAACTAAAAAACTAGACTCAGCAAGATGATGCTTTGCATTCTTCTCATACAAAAGAAGATAAAAAAAGATATTTTAATATATGTAACAATAATATACAAATTTAAATTTTATAACAAATTTCAATTTAAAAATGTAAATATTTAAATTTAAACTGAAAAATGTTACAGATACCTTTGTTCTCTGATTCCCATAGCCTTCAGTTTGTAACAATAAATTGCAACCTTAGATAATGACAATACCCGAGGTCTGTTTTGCCATTTATCGATCTCAAAACAGATTGATACCAAATGACTAATGGCAGGAAATTTAACTCAGAAGATCTCCCGCCAGATATTCGCCAAATTTCCGTGCCTGCAGTCGGATTAACTTTCGCAGCCTGACAGAACATCAATTTGGACTTCATCTTAAATTTCGGCCCGCTTTGTGGCGTTCTTTCGCTGTACTTCCCGGACAAGTTGCCTTTCACTCAGTGCCATTGTTCGCATACATAAAATCAATTTGTCATAATTACGTGTAGCTTTCTTCTTTGTAAAAACGGACGAGGACGAGGAGGGCGAGAGGCCAGCGCTGGCATTCATAAATATTCGATATACTTTACACTTTATACTTAATCAGAGCATTTAATAACTGACACGCGCAGTGTCGCAGACAGCGGGGAAATCAATGGAAAAGCAAAATTGAAATGAAAAAAGTTGCGTCGTCAATCACAGCACGGAGGCCGAGCAGCCCCTACTAGGCCCGCGCCCTCATGTCGGCGCCCATTCAATATCGATGCCGCCACTTGACGGGCATTATTCAAAAAAGGGCCGCCTGTCACGGCCGCCGAATGTCACGCGCACGCTTCGAGTGGCTCAGGAGTTGGCCAAGGAGCGGCGAGTGGGGCCTGTGTCCCCCAGGACACGACACAGAGTCATGGGAGCAGGTCCTTGTCTGGCTGCACAGTTGCAGCGGTGTTAATGCCCCCGGGGGCCAAATGGCAAAGCGGAGCACATTATCATTATCGGGCACGAGTCCCATTACGTGAGCAGGCGAATATCATAAAAGGATTCTCATGCCGAGCTCGGGTTGCAGCAGGATTCGCTTGCAGCCAGGCAAATTTATAATGCCGCTTAAATGCTTTATTAAAAGACATAAGTTAGGCGGGGGCGTGCTTATGAAATATGCTCCCGGCACACATACAGGGGAGTTTTTAGGAGGACATTTTAAATGAGTTTTGGCTCTCCGGAATTTACAGTTGGCAGCAGCAACAGCAGCAGGAGCGGCAAACACAAAACAACAGGAAAAAACAAGGACGAACCACCGGGGAGGAACGGGTTGCAAACACTTTGCCAGCGCCGTTTTGTGAAAAGTTTTTATGGCCCGTTGTTTAATTTATGGTTAAAATACATTTCAGCAACACAGCGCTGGCGCTGGCGTTAAAGGCGCCGAAAGACCGGGCGCACCTGTTACTCGACTCGTTGTAGCAGCGGCAACAAACACGGTGGCAATTAGAAGCGGCGGCAACATAATGTATTCATGGCCGTGTTGATGGGCGGCGCTGCCCGGGAAACGGCTCTCGAAACCTTCATCCAGTTATCAGCTGAAATATGAGCTCGTCAGGGCAGACAGAGCCAAAACTTTTCACTGATGCAGCGAATCACATGTGTAATTAATCGCCGCCAATTTGTTAGCCAAAGTGTCGAAAGCGACTGAATCAGGGAGCCAGTTTCGCGAAAAGTAATCTAGATATGTATGTATGTATGTACATTTAATACATTTACCCAAAACAGATATCAAATTGGGACTTGGGCCCAGTAATCCAGCGCCAATCAGAGTGCGAGAGGCTCAAGAACCACATAAATACTGATATTACCTTTAAACTGTGGCAGGACTTTGATTTTCGGAGCGGGAACAGGCACTTTTAAAACTAATCACATATCCCAGTTACTTTATAAGTAATTTATATAAAACCTTGAATATTTCAGATTATTTTATAATGTTTTTGGTATACTCGTATCTGTATATTAAGCCTAGTAATCCGTAAGCGGAAAACTTCATATTAAACAAAAAAAACAGAGCAAGCAAAACATTCTTATTTTTCGTTCACTCACCCGAGTGACTAACATGAACGAAATATCGTGGACGAAAAATGTAAAGCGTTGCCAGATGTATAAATCAAGCGTAAGCGAAATAAATTAATTGTATTTATTTCGCACTCAAAATGGAGGGAATATTGACGACAGTAGATTGAGAGACAAAGTGGCCTTGATAAACGCCGTAAAGGCGAGATCCATTATATGGAATTTAACCCACAAAGGGCATTTTTATCAGAAACGCCTTTTAAGACATTGCCGCAGAATTACTTCGCTTTCAAATCTTCCGTTTACGTGAGCAACCTGTTTGGTACAGTCTGGTTCGCTTTTCTCCACGAAAACTCATCAGGAAACTATATGTAAATGTTAGAGCGCTCTTCGCAACTACTGTGGGTGAAAGTTATAGTCCCGTCCTCATGTGTGGATTTAATGGACTTGTTAAATATGAAAAACTTAATAAATATCTATTTGTTTTTAGTGCTTAACGACGAAAACATATTTTTAAGTATGAAGACGAAGATGCAACTATTTTCGTTGCATGACAAAGAAGGTTACATAATTGAATAAGCTTATAATTAGTTAAATTTAGCTTAACTTTGTACCAAGTACATAATGTAGTAAATACATATATGTATGTATGAATATATAGGGATATAGAATGTATACAGAAATAAATATTGCTTAAGTCCTGCAATTCTGGCAGCTTTGGAAAATGTCAACGGGTGAGCACAAATACAAAAACAAGAAGGCCAACAGCAACGACAACAACACGTAGGAGTCCTGGCACACACACACCGACTGGGGAGCGCACATAAAGATGTCAACTGCACATGCAATGTGCCACACAACACAAAAGTTTGCTGTGCTTCTGCTCACAAATAAAATTTAATAAACGCCAGACAAGCGCTTTCGCTCATATTAAAACCCTTGCGACAATCAGCAACAAAGTCTTGACTTTGAAGCAGGAAAAAATTAATACGAAATTCAATAAAGTTTGTTTTCAGGAATTTCATATGTCAGCGGGCCCTGAAGCCGGCAGAAAGCAGCGAGGCAGGGGTAGGTAGCATCAGGGAGTCCGCTAAATAAAAGCATATCAAAGGATCTTTTTGTTCAGAATAAGGCAATAAGCAATGCTTCTTGGCGGAAATACTAATACAAAGCGAAATAAATTAAAACGATGTCCCGCACCTTAGCGAATAATGTAATAATCGAAATACGAAAATCGAGCCACTACATTCCGATTCCGATATTTGGAGTGCGCATAAATGCCATTAAATTGATTGCAGGTTTATTAAATAGGTTCGGCAGCGGCAGACATTTTCGAGAAAATCATTTCGCTGTGGAGGACGACTGTCGTGTAATGGACATCTCAAGGAGTAACTCGAGCAGACAGATAGGGATAGGGTGCGACATTGGGAGGGAAGGGAGGTAGCGTTTTCCCCAATTTTCATTTTGTGCTCGTTGCGCGATTTATGTTATTATTGATTGCGCACAACACGAAAACTCACAATGAGTGCAGCGCTGTGTGCTCCCAGCGTTGTGTACTTGAACTCAATTGATTCAAGCAATTTAATATTCATTTGTGCGTGTAAATCAGATTTGCACATGCAAATACCCGAAATCGGCAGAATAATTGATTGAGCGAGCGCACACACGGCGGGAAGCAGTGGTCGGGGAGTCCCCACAATCAATGCAAAAATAATTTGATAATTTTTATTTGCAAACGCGTTAACAGATTGACAGGCGGCAGGCTTTGGCGCTGAGTCGTATAAGTAGCTGGCGGTGGTGCTCTGGGGCACATAATTAAATTACCCGGCTTTGTATTCCCGTCGGCCCGCCGGCCATTGATTTATTAGATTCGACCGCTGTACATTAATCCATTTCATGCATCTCGACTCGGGATAATCAGGACCCTAATTTGATTGTGATTTATGGCGGTGGCAACCTTGGCAGAGCGCCGCTGCAGCCGGGGGCATTGGGTCTTAGAGGGAGAGGCAACATAGCTGACATAGCTGGCGGCTGACTTGCAATAAATTGCAATTATTCAGGCCTTATCCTTAAGGCGCTGCAGCTACTCGCCGATAACAGCGTCGCTCCGCTAACAGAGCCAGCTGTGTTTAGTGCGCACTCCGCTCACTGTTAGCCCTTCGGCGCTGTTACGGCGTTCGGCGTTTGGCGTCCGGCGTCTGGCGTTCTGCGTCTCCGCTGTATGTTATCTCGGAGGAAACTATTTTGGGCGAAACATCAATATGCATGAGGGGTCGGTGGTAGCTGGTGCCCCCCGGGCCTTGCATAGCTGTAGTTATTATGTATATTACGCATACGCAGTGTTATCATGGCAAATGTTGCTTATTGAAAATTATGAGCATGACTCCTCACGAAGCTTTATTTCCATTTTCATACCACTGGCATACAGTGCGGCCCGAGTGCTTAGAGCATTCCAATTGAGGATATTGGCCATGGCTGAAATAATTCGCTAGCAGACGGACATGAACATGGATATCAAGTCCAGTTTATTAGGGAATTAAATTGCATCGCCCTTGAATTAGGCGATGCTTGATCCTTGCTGGTTATTAAACACTCAGCTTCAACTATTCCTTGAAATATTTAAGGCATAGAGCTGAATATATAAAGAGCTGGACTGTGTATTTGTTTGGCGAATCCACTTAAATCTGTCTTCGACTTCTAAAATGGCTCTATACTCCTGTTCCGCACTGTTTGTGGTGTATGTACATATGTACAGTGTGTATGTGTGGCAATTTATGCGCCACCAAAACTCCACTAATTTCTCACAGCCATATCCTGCGACTGACTGCGCCACCCCCGTTCGTTCGCCCCCATTCCGGTTCCCGACTTGTAGCCTTCCGGCTTCCGCCCCGTGTGCACAACGCACAAGAATAGCTACATAGCTTTATTTATTTGCCTGTATTAAATGTCTTTTTTGGCAGCGATATCCCCGCCCGCCGGACAGATGCCGAAGAACTATTGTCTGTCGTCTGGCTGCGGCCAATGCTGCACGGGCCACGTTCGGGATGTCCTGGCCCGCATATGCATTATCTGGCAACTCAAAAGTATAGTTGTTGCCAGGTAAACTTTCGCCGTTTCACGTGGCTGTAGCTGATGACTTTTCCTTCATTTCCCTTTGTGTCATTATCTTTTGATTATTTCATTTCCTCCGTCGCACAGGCGGCCACAGAAATAAAAACAATTTATATTTTCCTTTGTGACCGCAGCGAAGCCCTCAAGTGCCTGCCTGCCTGCCTGCCTGATGATGCTTCTTGGTCTGCTGCTGTTGTCTTGGCAAATTATGAAGAGCGTCAAAGTCGCCCCTTTAAGCCAGGTTAAGGCCAGTCAGACTAGTATGTAGGTTTACGTCGCTCCCACACCCAATCTCAATCCGGGCCGGCTTTGGGCAACCTTTTCGTTTAGCCAGCAATCAACTTTGGCAACTCTTTCAATTTGTTTGGCAGGCGTGTGTGTGTGCGTGTGTGCGTACGTGTTACCCTGTTACCCTGCTACCCTGTTACCCCGTTACCCCGTTCCCATGGCTGTATGTAGGTGTGTTCGGGGTCTTGAGTGACTTCTTGTTTAGTTGGCAGTTTTCAAAACATATCCAGCCAACGTTTTTTTCTACCCAAATTGCTTACAAAGTGTTTTTTCTCGGGCCGGGTTTTTATTTTTGGGTCGCAGCAAATAAATGGCTAAGCAGTAAATCTTTGTCGGTTTAGGTTATTGAATATTTCATGCCCGAGTTGATTTATTATTTATTTCTTTTTAATGCCCGCCGAAGGTCAAGAAAACAGTTCGTTTTCGATGAACCCGTTTTATGGTCATTATTTGGGCCGACGGAACGTCGGGCGCCCCCGCTCTGGGGGGAGCGGATCGCAGCCCCATTGTCCGTGCAGCTACGAATTTCCGCCTGCCTCCGTTGTGTGCCTAGGCCGGGGGCCACCAGGCGGGCCGGAACACAGGACTCGGACACCAAACCGGTCTCAGAGGGTGGGAATTAGGGGGAGACAGCATAATTAGAGCACGGCTGCCACTCGGCGCTGCAAGCCTAATGAGTTCGGTATGGCTTTTAGCGCTGCGTTTGATGGCAATTGCACGGCGTCGTGCATTGTCATCGCGATGCCAAAGGGAGTTCCGAAAAAATCTGTGTGGCCCCTCTATACTCAATAATGCACGCCACAGCCACAGCCCGCAATCCCTTTGCCTGCGCCCTTAGTTTGCCGTTGTGGCAAGCGGTCTGGCGTGGGCGCAGGATAGGGTGACTCGGTTGCCAAGGACTCCATGGTGTGCTCTTCGACACGAGCATTGCGTTTTTTCAGTTGACAGTTGGCTAACTCTCAGTCGATATTAAGGATCAGTGTACTTGACCGTTTAAATACAATTCGATTAGCTTAATCGATGGTATCTTAACCGGAGATTAATGCTTACTAAAGGTATAAATCGAAAGGAAAATACTAACGGATATTTTATCAAAAATATGGTTAATTTCAATCACATATTATATAACGTTAAAATGTCGATGGTTTAGCTAATATTGAACATACGAGTATGTATATCCAAAAAATGTTATTTAATTTATATGTCACATTCTTAACGATAATATAGTAAACACCTTTTTAACCTTTTATTAATATTTATCATATTTTGGCAGCTCAATATAACAAACAGAATATCAATTTATATTTATATTTATATTATATTTTATATTATATATTTATACATATTTATATTTATAATTTATATATTTATACATCAGCCTTCTTGTCAAATATCGATAAGGTATCGATATATTGACATATTCTATATTCCCTAATGCGAACTTCTCAATTTAATTCTTAATGTGGGAATTTAAATTGACATCCAGTTAGGTGGTTAACTCCCACATTCAATTTTGGTTAACTGGCTGTTATTAGTGAATTGAAAAACAGGCCGTAAAGAATACATTTTTTGAAATTCAATTCATACTAAATCTTATTGAAATAGAAGTATAATTCTTGAGTTTAACATTACCTGAATTCGAATTTTATTAATTTATTTTAAATAATGAATTTAATGTTAATATTTGCTATTGACCATCGAAAAGTGCAAAGCTTGTCGCCTGTATTGGCTTCTGTATTGGCTTTTAGACTTTCCTCGGTCCTAGCGAGCCACCCTTTTGCAGGGGGCTTCCGTGCGCGATTGTCAGGAAGGACGAAGGATGCCAGAGCCAAAATCCGTGACTGGCGGCCGCCGCTTGGCACTCCGTGGGGCATTTTGCTTGTCCACAAAGTGCTTCCTGCAGCCGGGGCTAGTCTGCAGGATATCGAAGTCAGTCCCAGGACAAGGCGTGGGTGGAAAAAAAACTGGTGCACAGGCAAGTCCCCTCACGTCCATGCCGAACCCGTTCTCACCCGTTGCTGCTGCAACAGTTATTATGTTTGCATATCTCGGAAAACTTCATGTATTTTGCTTTAGTTGGCCTGTTAAATATTAATAAATCTCTCTCTCGCTCAAAGCTGGCTTTTGCATCGAAAAACGCTTTCCAAATGCTGGCAAAAAGTTTTCTGCTACATTGACTGCTGGTTTTTCTGAGTGTCTTTCCCGGCTGTGTTTGCATTTCTCTGGATGGATGGTTGGTTGGTTGGATGGTTGGATGGGGTGCTCTGTGTGTGTGTCTACTCCGGGTCCTTATGTAAATCGGTCGTTGTTCCTTTTAGCACTCGTCCCGAGCTCCCTTGTTTTTTGCGCTTCCAAGTGTTGAGTGTTTTGTTATTGAAGCATATTTTCCTCATTTGTTCTGGGGCTGCACTCGCTCACCCGCAGCCTCCCCCGAATTGTTGTTAGTTAAACAACGATACGACGACGACGACGACGACAGTGAAGCCTCCGCTCCTGAGGTGTGTGTGGCAACTTTCGGTCCCGGCCCTTTCACTGCGGAGAGACGGAGAAATAAAAGGCTTAATGTGTGTATTCGCTAAAAGCCTGTTACTGTGCCCCAACCGTGGGTTCGCCTGGCACAATTGGTAGGCGCTGTATTAAAAGTTTTACGGGCTTAAACTTTCGCCAACAAACTTGTGGCAGGCACATAAAATGTTTCTACTACCTCCGAGCTTAAAAGTATGCAAGCGGCCCCGCCACGCCCCCAATTGCCCGCGAACTCATACACGCGCCAACAAAGCCAAGTTAACACACAATTGCGCTTTTGCATATTTGCGCGCTGCTGCAAAGCAAACAAAATTCCGCGAACCAAATCAACAGGAGAGTGCAGCCGGAAGAGGGTGGGCGAAGGGGTTGGAAAGGGGCTGCGAATACACCAAACCAGGTCAAGAGCTGTTAACTTGAAAATTACACAATTTGTGCATTTTGTAACGGAATTAGCCCGTCCATTTGCAGAGGCATTAAAGTGTGGCCAAGCACCCAGTTACCGCACAGAGGCAAACAAAAACTTGACTGATCACTCCAGCCAGTGTCTAAATACATATTTGGGTATTAGCCAAAATATTTGGTGTACTCGAAAGCTGCACTGTCCGAGGCCATGAAGCATTGGCTAAATGACAGCGCCAGCACCGGACAGCGCCAAACGAGGAGACCGTCTCATAATTGCTGGCAGTAATTAAGCAAAGTGTGGAAAGGAGTGACCAACACTTGGCAAATACAAATAGCCTCCGGGCCAACGGTGACGCGGACAAAAGGGCGAGCAGGACGAGATTTGTTTGCCCCTGCGGTTGTTGACCGAGGCAACCGAGGAGGTCCTGCACAAAGGTCCCCAAAGACCGTAACCAACGAACTGTTAGCTCGGTCCCCAGTCGCCGAGGAGTCACTAAAATAAAGTCCGCCGTTGGCTTACACTCAGCACAATGGGATTTGGGCTGTATAAGATGCGTAACGACGAAATTGGTACCCAAATTTGAGGCAGATTCTATGCCGATTTAAGCATACAAGAAGTCTCTCTATCACTAATTCTCTCTCTCTCTCTCTGGCTTTATTACGAGAGTCTTGAGCCAGTCAGTGCATGGCGTTACGCATCTTTATATTGTCTTTAGTGTATTCCTGTACTATGATTTTCGGAGGCCTAATAAAAAGTTAATTTATTATTAATGAATTATTCTTACATTCAGCTTGATTGTTATGAAGGGAGGGATTATAGAATCCAAATCTGTTTTAAGGGTCTCATATTGATTAATGAAAAGGAAAGTTATTTCAAATGAAGTCCGGAAACCTTTGATTTAACAATGATTCTCGCTTATTTTGATCCGATGAGCAGAGTCTTTTGTTTTTTCTCCTATACCGCTCTGAAACTATTTTTGGCACTTCCAAATGCCAAACTTGAGCTGCCCGAGGCACTGTCGGTGGTGGTAGGTGGTCGGTCGGTGGGTGTATGCGGCAGATGAAGATTAATTTGTGTGTTCAACTCTCGGATGCCACTTCAAGACTCGCCCGGCACAAAGGAGCAGTCACGGCCATCAGCTGCTCATCTAGGATCTCGGAGCTCTAAGCGGCGTTCCACGGCACAGTGGGAACTGTCTTCGATTTACAGGCGTCTGTCCAAAACTACATATAATGACGAGCAATAAGTGTTAGCCTCAGGTTATGATATTGGAAAGATGTGAACGCATCTAGCCAAGTGTACATAGAAGATACTGCGCACTACTTTTAAATTTATTTTGAGAGATGTCATACATTCGAGATCTGACTACTTACTTACATACTCGTATTTAGATTTTGGCCACTGTGCACCGCCTTCTGGTTGGCCTAAGGTAACAGACACATCAGCCACACCAGCCACAACGAGGAGCCACGGTCGGGGATAGGGATGCGGCGGGAATGAGGCTGAGGATGGAACAATGGGGGGGACGCAAAGCATTTGCGAGATTCATGTTCGGGGCCCAGACACGCTGCCAAATGAATGATGAATGCTTATAAACGAGCTCGAGGGCGCCGAGCGACCTTTTCGCATGCACACGGCCTGCAGGTGGGCGTGGCCAGGTGCCGAGCCATGCATATTTATTTATGAAGCTGACAAAGGCCACCGTTTAGCCGGGATCAGGGGTTATGGCCGCAGGGCACGCTCCCGCTGCCTCTGCCTCGATAATCCAATAAGTTAATTATTTTGCCATTCGAAACTATCAAAGGAGTTTGTTTGCCGGCCCCGGGCTCTGTGCAAATAAGCACGTGTCCTCAGCGCCCACTCGTCCTCTTTAAGAACGCTTGGCGAGGAGAAGGAGGAGTGCATTCTGCAATAACTTAACCCGAGTCTTTTTGACCCAATTGCGGCTGGCACATCTTAGCGAAATTAAACCGCCCGCCTCAGGAAATCTTCTTCATTTCGGATGCACGTCTGTGTGTGTGTGGGTTCCTACACTAATTAATGCGACACCTGCCTCATGTCACGTTCTAGTTAGGTTTTTGCCGTTCGCAGATTTAATGAATGCAAGCGTTTTCAATTTTAATCCGCAAAAGCCGCAAAACTTTGGCTAGCCGCCATCATTAGCCGTTGTCAGGCGCCAGCAGTCAGCCTGTCATTAAAAATGGCTTAAATGACGGGCCTTGCCAGCACGTGTTCGTTTGCAAAAACCGGAAATGGGACGGCAGGACCCTCGCCACTTCAGCGGAGTGAGACCACGAAATGGTTTAGTTACAGGTAAGGGATAGCGCTTTAAGGGTGCTGCAGACCTCTAAGGTTTCTCCGAATTTGCATTGACACTACGGATAGTAATTTCCAAATAGAGTTTTGCCTTTGCACTCAGCCATATCGAGCCATATCCTCGAATAGAAGGCATAGAAGGACGAAACCCAGCGGACCAGGCAGGAGGCATAAAGCGAAATGGGCAGCGCTTCCATTAGCGTCCGGAATCGAAGGAGAGGCGGTGAAATTTAAAAGCGCCATTTGCCTTTTGTTCTCGAACTTTCTCTTTTTGCTCCGCATTCAAATGCACTCCCCGTGCTCCCGCTGAGCCCTTCTTTGTGCCGCTGACTGGGGTTATGCCTGCGGGCCGATGCTTTTTGGAGGAGCCGCTCTCTAATGCAATATACTATGCCATACTACTATACTATACTATACCATACTATATACATATAGTGCTTATAGCTGGGTATATAGCCATGGCGGTCCGGGCACTGGCACTCGTGTTTGTGTAACGAGGTCACTGCTTTGGGACAAAAGTTGTCAACTTGAAAATTACACATTCTGGAAATCAGCAAAAAATATGTGGCTCGTACGGAGGGGGCGAATGGGGCGTGGCCAAAGCCAACATATCTTTGGCTTTGGCCCTGCACGGCAGCCAACTGCACAACTGTTGCCTTTATTTCGGCTTATCAGCCTGTAAAATGCGCAATTCAAATGCAAATGTGCAGCGTAATTAAAAACGTGCATTCCCCGGCTACCCGGCTCCCCGGCACCCAGGATCAGCTCTCTGACAGCGATATGGCCGGGCAAAGCCAATTTAAATATAGTCGTCCGTATGCAAACACAAACACACACAGCATACGCTCGCACTAGTAGTCGTACACCGAATGTGTGGAATTTAATTAGCTGGGACCTTCGGGTCCACAGTCCTGATGCTGCTGCTGGCCATAAAAATAATAATAATGCAGAAAATGAACTCGGGTCGGCAATGCGGTTAGCTCTGAAATGCGAGGCGGGCAGAAGCCCCTCCCCGGCCGGTCTCCTTTCATCGCTCTCGGTTTCCGTAAATCGCTCTAAGCCAAACTATTCATTGCCGCCTAACTGGAAGCGCTTTCCACCTGAAAGGATCCCTCTAAATATTCAATTTCACACGTTCCATCAGCATACCGACCAATCCGCAGCACACAGTCACCGTCATCGTAATAGCAGCGAATCGATCTATATTTTGTTTTATCCAAAATAAAGCTAACTTACCGTTTATATTAATACTAATAACTTAAGATTAGATTAGATTAGACTAAATAACAGGGAAAACTTCTATGAATTGATGTACATATATCGAGAGAAAAAACCTCATACATATTGACTAAATTATCGCGATGTATGTATATCATATCGAAAATATCCCTACGTTTGACACATCGAAATTTATTTATTGAAAATCGCACGTCTAATTAATAAATTTATATTAACCAAGAAATGTTTGGGAAATTTGTAAATATCGCATATATCTTTTACATATTTTATTTCAAATATCGTTATAGCATTTTTTATATTTTTTTTTTATAGCTTTAACCAAAAAGTTGTAGTTTATGGTAAGTTTAATCTCTTATTTGTCACGTTGCGATATATCAAACTGTATATAGTTTTATCTCACATATGTATGTAAGGTTAAAATGTCGATTATGCATCGGTCTTCAAAAATCGATACAGCACCGATAAATCGATATTTTTGCCTTCTTCTATGTACTTAAGCTTATAAAAATATATAGAAACAACAAGATGTGCACCAACTGATGTACAAATTAAATGCATTCCTTCTGGAAAGTATTTTTACTTTAGTGAGCAGAGTTTAGTCCAAATATCATAACTCTGGCATGAGAACCGATTAAATATATTATTTATTTATGATTGAAGTGCCAGTTGAAAAAGTAATATAAAAAGTATAAAAAGGTACCTTATTTCAACATAAGAAATCCATCACAATAAATAAATTAGTAAATGAAGACAAGGAAGATCTGTACTTACACTGAAGTCTTATGTAGCACATAATTTGCCTACCATATCCACGTAGAAATTGGGTCTTCTTTTTTATAAAAAAGTATAGAAGTACGTAAATATTAGCAATGAGATGCCGAATTTGTCAAGACTGAATTCTGGTCCTGGGTGATTTAAATATGCGCTATACCTTGATATATACCTTAAACCTTGCTATACAAATGATATGTGTGTAAGATTGGCATATAGTCAAGTATCGATTATATACGTAAATCGATAAATTGAACAGAACTAGAGTTATAGTTTCGATAAACCCGCTCAATAACAAGTATACGTCGCTAAAAGAATTATAAATTATAATTAAAAAAAAAAGATTGAATAAAGATCTTGGATGAATATTATTATAGGAAGGGTCTATGGCACCCCTTCCGAATTACCCTGTATAGTAGCAGCTGTTGGCCGGCTGACCGCAAAAATCGGCATGTCGCAGCCGGCAAATAAAGTCGCACATATTTTCAAATAAAGCTGCTGTTATCACAAATTGACAGCAAAGTATTGTGCGGCCAACTACTTTGGCCCAGCATGGGTTGTGGGCTGCGGCATCGGGTGGGGTGTGGGTATGGTGTGCGGGTGTGCGGGTGCGGCTCCGCGTGTTGGTTAGGGCTTGTACCCAAAATGGCCAAAATGGCCAAATGGCCAAATGGCTTTGTGCGGTCAGGCAGCGGGAATAGAGCGCTGGGCGCAGCGCGGACGGGAATTCGGAACGGAAGGGGACTCGACTTCCGCCTCCGGTTACACATGCACAGCTGGAAAGTAGCTTGCGGTCGGCTGTCACTGCGATGATTGCGCTGCACACACACACAAACAAAGGCACAGGCACAGGCACAGGCACCCCTGGAAAACCTAATAAAGCCACAATATGAACGGCCGGATTCGGCCATCGCGATGCGCTTTATTTAACAATATTAAACAGTCAATCTGCCGCTGGCAATTTCCGCATTCGTATTGCTTTGTGCGGCCTGTCACTTCAGTTCACATCGGTTAAGGGATAATCCAATCCATTTTGAAGGCAGCTCCCAAGCACACACTCCAAATTCCAAAACGCACAGGCGCCATCGATTCTTGAGTCGCCAACTCCAACGTCACCTCCACGGGGGGGCTCCACCCATCAGCCAATCCACCCCAGCCAGCCAGCACGCAGCAGCATGGACGGAGGGGGTGACAGACAGCGGACGGTGCATTTCCGGCTCAGACAGGAGAACCGCCGGCGCGTGCATAACCATCATCGCTCAGCCATTTCTGTTCGTGTCCCAGCGCCAACACCTAGCTTCCGTACTGCCACCGGCACCGTTCCAGATGAGGACGGAGTTCCTGAAATGTCAAGGCTAGCCTTGTTCTTGGCCGAGCTGGCCGAAGACTCTGGCTTCGAGTCAGGCAGCGAGGGCGAATAAAAGCAAATTCCCAGCAGTGTTGCTACGTCCAATACCGAAAGTGTTACGAACCGTATTTAAAAAAGAAAATCGTCATTGACATAGCAAGGCATTAAAAGCAAAGCGACTCGTTATTGGGAAAAGCTTAGGCTAGGGACCGGGTGTGATATGGGTCGAATTTTCCCAGCAGACTGAAAGAGTTGGTCAAGCTGCTGGCGAAGCTGAAGCTTGCCAAGGAGCCCAGGTCGAAGAGACCCGGATGGACTTACTAAAGCCACCACGGATGATAATTGAGCCTTTTGCCGTGCTCTTAGATCTTGAGCCGATTAAATCAAGACCTTTATTTCCCTATTTCTTTTCTATTAATATCAGGATAGTTCCTGTAGCAACTATTTGATATATGTAGTCGTCCGATTTGGACAGTTCTTATATACCACATGCAATATAAAAAAGACTCTGCAAAGTTTCATAATAACTGATATACTTTATTGCGTGGCAGATGCTTCCTTCACTGCGGTGCAGAATTCTCGTCAAAATTATAATATAATACATAAGTATAACTTGCAAAGGTATGGCTTGCTAAGTTCAGGTTATTGCTCCTTTGGTTATGTACCATATGTTAGCTGATATTCTACATTTCTCATCTATCGAAACAATACACAAAAAAATTTGACGACTTTCCTTTATTATTATATGGCAACCTATTTAAAGATCCCTTTATATATTAATTTTACGAGCAAGAGTCTTCCAGAATGAAATTGAGAATTGAAATTGCCAAAACTCCCCTGTTTGTTACCCGATCCAAGTTCAAGTATACGTATTATATTTTACCGATCTCAATAGTAGTTTTATACGGTTTGCATAGTGAATAGCTCTAGATCTCATATAGTCTCTGATCCCAGTAAGCCTACTTCTCCAAGGGTATTCAAGATATTGTTCACTTTCAGGGCAAAGTAAAAGTGAGGGTTCGAAAGCGCGAAGCTATGAAAAATGTCAAGTTGATTTAACTTCAATTTAATGAAATGAACAGGCAAACTTACAAACTTACCTTTGTCCAATAGCCAAATCCCCACAGAATTAGTACATGTTAGCATATATCGTAATGCTTTAGTTGTGTTTCGGTTTATTCATGTCAATTTGATTTCAATTTGAATTTAAACACAAATTCCATTTAAACACACAGCGATGCTAGTGGCTCTGCGCGTGGGTGTGTGGATTAGTTGAGAGTTGTAGTTACATTTATTTTACACATACATATATATACCCATACATATTATAGTTTTGTATACATTTTTAATACTCTATGCTTCGACCAAGATGAATTTTGTTTCTATTTCCTCAATGCATTTTGTATTTGTAGCCCTTCTGTTTGCTCTTGTGCCACATCAATAGTAAATATTTATACTTGATGCTGTGTGTTCTTC
>JAEIIG010005566.1:0-13394 GCA_018904695.1 Drosophila parvula
TCAAACTGATATAAATTCGGATGATATAAACTTGGAGAATGCATTTGTAAGATTTATTCTTATTATAGGGAATACCCTTTCAATGATAACGAGTGCCCACTGTATCATATTCGTTGGCCGAATGCAATCGGAAGCGTATTAAGCTGCGCGTGTCGGGTCTCTTCCTCCTTCTCTCTCTCTTCTCTGTGTGTGTGTGTGTGCATTTAAAATATATATTTACATATATTTTATATATATATATGTATGTATTTTTATGATTATACAACAAAAGTTGATTCTTGATCAATTAATCGGAAAGTTTGCTATGTTTTTCCAATCGCTGTTTTTCAACTTCTAGATTGTTGGCTGGAAAAATAGAAGAAAATCGAATAAATCAAATGCAATCAAAGAAAATCAAAAAACGAATTAACCGATCTGAGTAATATTTTTTTGTTTTGTTATTGTTGTTGTGTTGTGCCAGTGTTTGTAAAGAGACAGAAGAAAACCGAATCAAAAATAAGGGAAATCGAAGCGATATACGAGTATATGTATAGATAGCGATATATATCGATGATAATACCAATATTTCAAGTGCAAAGCAGAAGAAGAAGACCCCGGACCCACTGAGATGTGAAAAATTACCAAAAAAAAAAAACCAAAAACACAAAAACAAATAAAAGGAAAATCTGCGAATAGATGAGAAATCGTAACGCACACGTCAATGTAACCACAACTGCCCCGAAACCAACATAAAAACAAAAATAAAACATAAAAACATACAAAATATATTAAAGAAAAAACCGATAAAGCGCAAACAAAAAAACAAAAATCTCCAACTTCGATTGAAAGCCAAAAATAAAAAAAAAAAACAAAAAAACAACTATATTTGTAAATAAATGCAATATATACAATATATATATAGTATATATATTTGTAAAATATATTTAAACATCCGTACATGTGTATATGTGCCTGCAGAACTGCGCAAAACCAAAGCCTAGGTATTTTTTGAGAAATAAAAAAACAAAAAACCCTAAAAAAAACAAGCATAATTTTTCAACTCGAAAACCGACAACAGTAAACTCTCAAAATTGCGACCTACGCCTTTTCGAGTTCGGCGGCATTGAACCATTCTCAAAGCTGCAGCACCACCGCCATTTCCGCTGCCATTTCCACCGCCAGCACCGCCATAAATAGTAGTAGCAGAAACACCGCTCACAGAATGCCAGTGAAAAAGCAAGGTAAGCGAAAATTTTCAAATTTTCTTTCGTTTTTTGTATCCTATATATATGTATATCTACCTCCTGTGCTGCTTTTCCTTTTGTTTTCATGGAATTCCTTTTCAATTTTTCAATTATATAAATATATCATACGCAAGCTTGCCACCGAATTTCAACTTGAGAATTTTAAGGTGCACTTCTACTATGATAAACTTAGGAAAATGCCATAACTTTAATGTTTTTAAGCTCTTAAAAGATGTTGTAACTAAATTTAGTGCAAATTTGGTAACATCTTATTTAATTTTCTTATAAAACCATTTACTTGGGTTTGTTTAGAGTTCGTTTCTTTTCATGGGAACAGAAATTCGAACCTTTTTTGAAAGGAATCAGAGGCAGACAAAGAAGTCATTCGATTATGTGCCATACAAATCAAATTTTTGGCCAACTGAAACTGGCTGAAAGAGGCAAAGGGGGAAGCAGGGACAAAAACGCCAAGAGAAATACAGACAAAAAAAGGGGAATAAAAGCGTCAAAAGTCGCAAAATGGTTTTTGGGGGCTGCCAGCAGCAGCAGCCAGCAGGGTGGAAGGGAGGCAGCAGGCAGCTCTTTGCAAATGGTGAGTGAAGGTCAAAATCAGGGGACATCAAGCTAACATACAAACATTGTTGGTTTAAATATACATGAGAGTGTGTGTGTGTGTGCGGGGCCATAATGCGACTCGATTATAATAATAAATTATGTGTTTAATTTTTTTTTTTTTTTTTTTTGGCAAACGTTGACCGAATGACAATCAGCAAATCGGGATGGTGGCGGGTCAGGGGTCAAACCTTTACTGAAAAGAGTGTCCAGAAAATGGGGACCAAGCCAAGAAACCCCTGGAAATGTTACTTTGACCAGAAAAGCCTTTAGGGGAGGTGATTTTCCAGTGTTTTGAAAAGTTTTCCCTAACTAAAACCTTAGTTTATAAAAGGTTAAGGTTAAAACCTTATTTAGTAACCTTAAGGATGTATAAAGGAATTAAATAATTTGTAATAAAAAAAAGAGGGCAATAACCTATCACAAATAACCAAACGAGTCGATCTAGACATGGTTTAATTTGATGGATTCAAGCTTCTTATTGGTTCGTTCAAAGACTTTAAAACAAACAAGATGCGTAACGCCATACGATTTATTTTTAACTCGCATTTCTGTGGGCTTTGAACATACCCTGTGAGCGCGAAAAAGAAACAACCTACTGAGGGTTAAACAAATGTAGAAACATGTTTAAAAAAGCGTCAATCTTTATTGATTTATTGGGCGCTGAGAGAAAGAACCACGAAACTATGCTCGCTATATGGGCATTATAAAGCTCAAAAGTCGCTGGGTCCCCAGTTCAGTGTGACATTTGTAACCGCAGAGAGGTGGTCTTGGGTCTACTTTTTCTTTTTAAATGGATTCCGACACGGATTCGGATCGGGGAAAGAGCAGTGATCCCAACGAGGGTCTGCTGAGCAGCGACGATAAGACATTCCACGACGACGAGGATGACGACGACGAGGACGATGAGGTGGATTCTTCTCCGGCCGATGATGAGGAGGAGCCCGAAGAGGAGTCTTTGCTGCCGCAGAAGAAACCACAAGTCCGAACGGAAGAGGAACAGTTGCTGCCTGTAATGGTTCTGGTTCAGGCAGCCGAAGCCGTAGATGTGCCACCAGAAATCGATGACACCGTACGAGTTGTTCTATCCGCTGGAGAGGCGGCAACGGTTATTGATATTGAAACGAAACAACAGGAACAGGAATGTAGAGTCGATCCTGAACCTGATCGTGAACCCGAGCCCCTGAAGTGCCCGTCATCTTTGCGCGACAGTGTCCGGGAGTCCATTGAATGCTTCTATTCCGCCCAGGATCTCCTGGAATATGGACATATGCTGTCATCCACTTCCATGGTTCGTACGCCGGACGTGGAGTCCGGCTATTTCGAGAAGTCCGAGAGCGATGCTTCGCGGGACGAATGGGAGGGTCTGGCATCGTCCTCGTCCTCGGGCGCTGCTCGCTGTCGTTTGCTGTCTGGTGTCTCTGGACTGTCCGCCTCCTCGACGAGCCGGCACAGCTCCGAGGGTCTGCGAATGGAACTGAGTCGATTCCGGGTCATGATTGAGACCCTCGAACGGGAAAGCCTGGAGAAATCGCAGTCGGAGCTGCAACTAAAGGTGAAAGCGTCGAAACCGATGAAGCCACAGCCGAAGCAGAGGACCCACCTTCAGGAATCGGCGGGAGAAAGCGGTTCGGAACAGGGCTCGGAACGGGGTTCCGAGAGGGGCTTCTGGTCAACGGTCTTTGGAGAGGCGGGCGTGGAGATGGGTCAGGATGAGGACCAACAGATCGAGGAACTGCAAAGTAGGCAATGGGGTAAATATAATGGTAGTCTTCAGATTAAAACAATGGAAAGTATTTAACAATATTGTCCTTATTTTTAAAGGCTCAAGTAAGAGTTAAGACTTAACTGCCAGTTAGCAGAAGTTTACCTCAGCTAGAACTTTATTTAACTAAGTAAATTGCTACAATAAACTAAGTCAAAGGCCAATTAATCTAAATGAGGTTACTATTAAGTCTAAATGGTAGCATAATTAAGGGAAATGAAAGCACTCTAGAACAGTTTGGTTAAATTAAATTATGAGTTCAAGCCAAATTCTACTATTTATGCCTTTACTTTGAATATTTATAGCACAATCTCACTTAAATTAATATTATTTATATTGTGGGAACTTTGGGTAATGAATAAATATTTATATTTCATATATTTCTTCATCTTTTCTATATTGCAGAAGCTCATCGCGCTCTCGAGCTGCTCGAGGATTATCACGCTAGACTCTCCGAGCCGCAGGATCGAGCGCTGCGTATTGCAATCGAACGCGTTATACGCATATTTAAGTCTCGCTTGTTTCAAGCGCTGTTAGGTGAGTAATCGAGCTAATCGCTTATCGATAATATCGATAAATGCAAATCAATACAAATGGTCTATTTGTGACTCCTGCTTCCTCATAAACCAACTTCTTTTTAGGTACACTTTACTTTTACTACAATTATAATAAAATCGAGTAATAATAGATAAAGTCTAGTTAGGTAATCGAACTTATACTTGATTAATTTTATTATAATTGATAGAATTTCACTTAGTTAAATGATTCTATTACAATTTATGTCAATTTTGTAATACATGTAAATGATTTAAGTAATTTTGGTTTAATTCAATGATTATGATTGCCACGCTGTGCCCAAACTATGTCGTAAACTTTCTGCCAAAAAAATGTTTGGAGGAAATGTTTGATGAGCTGGAAACATCCTTGAAAAGTAGTTGTTATCTGTGCAGAGTTGCCTATCGTTCTATTGATTTTTTCCTCGGTTTCTTCTTGCTGGAAATTATTTCCACTTGACGGGTAACAACAACAACAACAACAGCGACAGCAGAACCATAATATTGCATAGGATTTGGGTCAAAACGGCCCAAGCAGCGCCGCAAAATAGAAGCCAAGCCACCGGCAAACGAACACAGCAGGCGGTCAGGCTAATAGTACTGCGGCCAAGTCAGCTGTTTCTTTATTTTAAAGGCCCATAAAAATGACGAATATATAACCATTACTTGGCCTTTCTTTGGCCATAAAAAGAAAGCCGGCAAAAACATTCCATTTATTTGGTTATTTGCATTTCTCTTACAGTTTACTATAAACTTGGAGATCTTGGGATATCTGCTAAAGCTAGAAGAATTTAATTTTGGGATGGAGTTTTTTAGTGCTTTCATGATTTTCTAAATAAGTTTATATTTCGGAATTTATAACGTTTTGAAACCTCTTGATTTGTTGGCAGTTTTAATTCTATTTTAAAGCTGATTTTGTATTTGAAATTTCGTTTTCGAAGCTACAATTTTCGGGATCTAGTCATGGAAAAATAATTACAGTCTAAATTTTAATAAATGCAATTCAATTGTGATATATCCTAAGATCTGATACCTTTATTTCTCTCTCTCTATTGGTGATATTATTTGGGGAATATTTCAACTCTGTTTCCGAAGAAGAAAAGTTCATTGAACTTGGCGCTTTATCTGCGTTTAGCTTATTTTCCCCCAGCTGGATTTTTGGTTATTTTAAAATTTGGCATCACTGTTGCTTGAATGTGCTGTCATTGCTCTCTCTCTCTCTCTCTCTGGGCGCTTTCTCTCTTTCTCGCTGTAGTTGCGTCTCTGTCCATCAGTCCATCCATTAGGTCTGCAGTTGTCTGTTTTGCGGGACTTGCCTGTTGTATAATTTGCAAAAGTTCCGCTCTGCCATCCTCACCTCTCCGCATCGTCCAACGTCCGATGGGCCGCCATGCCATGCCCCCCATCTCCGACCCTTTGTATTGGCCCCCTGGGTGCAAACTGTGTTGCCCGCTGTCAGTGCCAGTTGCATAATCCGTTTCGTTTCGTTAGGCTCCTCTTTATTTTCGTTCTTCTCTCTGCTCCACGGTGCTTCTCTCTTCTCCTCGTTCTAGCCCGCTGTGCCCTGTGCCTGCACCTCCTTTTTCCCGTCCTCTGCCACTGTCCCATGTTACCGTTACAGTTTCAGTGACTGCGCTTGGCGTGTCAGAAATGTTAAACGGCTGACAAACACACACACACACAAACACAAACATACGACATGCAAACAAGCCAAACACGTGACACGTTAGAAAACAGGAGCTGAGCATTAGGGTGGACCGACATCTCATAACCTTTGTCGAGCCTAGTCATGGGGTTTAAGTAAAACACACATAAGATTTCGCTCAAATCTCAGTCTCTGTAAGGTTTTCTAAGATTCCGGAAATTGTGAAATTTATGTGTCAAGAAAATCCGTAAAGCGTTGGAAAGTTTTTTTGAAAGCAACCAAAATGTAGGCAATTTACGCAATGTGAAAATTGAATTATATTATGAAAATATTCTTTATTTTTCAAAAGGTTCAAAAAACAACCGAAAATTTAAGCCCTGATTTCATCAAATGATATTAGCAGAGATGCCAGACAACACATGTCAGATGAGGTCACACTATTTAAGTAAGAACACGAAGAATACATTTCCGCTGCTGGGGCTCCTTATTCCTCCCACAAGCCAAGTCCTCGCATTGTGCTTAAGTCAAAGTCATTGCCAAATCTAACTGTTCCTTAAACTCCACGGACACTAGGCCGAAAGCGTCCGTCATCCCCAGGCCCGAATTCGCATAAAAAGAGCAAGTCATCGGACGGCAAAAGGAAAAGTTGCGTATTGATGTGACAAGCGTGAGGCCCCATTATTAAAATCTTCATTCCAAACGTATTATAATGTGTGAGCCAGCGATTTGACCATCTTGATAACTTGTATAGATCGATTTTTCCTCTCTTGTGTATCTAAAATATAGGTACAGTAACTAAGACCGAGATTAGCCTAAGGTGGTATGTTTATTAATTAAGAACTGAAACTAAAATACCCAGTTAAATAATATATTAAGAAGAAATGATATAGCATATTGTGATATAATACATCAGTGTATACTGGTAAAGGTCCACCCCAGTAATGTGTATATGTGTGCGAGAAATAATTAACAAGGTATTAGCCGCATCCTAACACATGAAAGGCGCCCAACACCTGAGTGTGTGCGAGTGAGCGTGTGTTTTTTGGGTGTAATGTTAAACTTGAGGTTAGGTGTCTGTTCTGTCTCTTTAGCTGTCTCCCCCATTTCATCCCGGTTTTCTCTTTTTCGCTCACTCTCTCTGCCTTTTTAATTGTCGGAAAGAATGAGAAAATATTGAGTAATTTTTAATGGAGATTAAAGCTTACCTGTGGACTTTTATGTACCTTGCGTACATACATACATACATACATATATATTTTTTATGTTTCTTATGTTTTTAAACTTAAAACTAAAGACTTAAAATGTTAAATCCTTATATGTACATATACCTTTTATTAAAGATATAACTAAAATTTTCAAAATGCTAACTTTCAAGTTATTTTAAAGCCAAAAAAATAAAAATTAAAATATCTTGAAATAAAACAACTGCTGGTCCCTTTATTGGGCGTTCACTGTGCTCAAATTTCGGGTCATTTTTTATTTGAAAGTTCACATTTTGTTTGCCGAATTTTATCTGTAAACTTTTAGCCGAAAGTTTTTATTTAATCCAAAAAGAGAAGAGGCAACGACGAGAGGTCACAAGGAGCATGACCTGCACGTGGCCCCAGTCCCAGTCCCAGAGCCCAATCCCAAGCCCTAATCCCAATTTAATTGGCCTAGAACTGGAATCATCTGCGACCTGCACACGAGTATATAGCGCAAATATATGCATATATGTATGTACTTATGCAGATATGTACATATGTATGTATAAAATGGATACTTTGTAACCGGGACTTATCGATTTCCTGGAATTCCCTCCTCCCTGGCAAAAAACAAAGTTTAGCATCTTTTTTTTTTTTTTGTTGCCTTCGACATTGGCATTCAGCTGAGCTAAGCAAAAAAACGGTTGGACCAACAAAGACGAAATAAAAACAAAAAGCGAAGCCAAATTGAATGAGCAATAATAATGGAGGAGAAAACAACAGAAGAACTAAGGAAGCCATCTGAAGTATTCGATAACTCATTTAAAGTTCAAGTGGTTAAATCGATTGCATAACGCACTGAAATGCCAATGGTGGTTATTGGGAATATACAGTGGTCACCCGTTAAATGGGATATTTGCAAGTTGATTTCGATTACGAACCTGTTGCGGGGTTCTTTCTTTATTTAAAGTTTACTTCTGATAAATACTCTTTAAATATTATTTAAATTCAAAGATTCAAGTGTTACTCCTTCGTGTTTATAAATAGTTACGTGAAAGGTTCGATAACCCGTCTTACTGTTACACTTCCAGTTGGCTATCTCTCCGAAAAGTATCTCCAATGATAAACAAAATAGGTTTTCTCGACCTGATATACCTGTAATTTATCTGAACGAGAAAAATATTACACAAGGAAAAATATCTTTAAAATATGCAATTCGATTTTTAATGAACAGTTAATTTTTTTCGGACAGATAAACTGCCAGTTCGAATTGTTCTATGAAAACCAATCTGTAGATGTTGTTTTTTCTGTTAATCTTCAATTAATCAACTGGAAACTAAGAAAATTAGATTAATTACTCATTAACTTTAACTGACAGTTAAAATCACCTATTCGTAGTCTTCACTAAGCCGAGTGTGCCCTGTACTTTATGTACCCACACACTTTTCAATGACTGCGCGTATACTTTTCCATGCAACATTGGGTGGCATCGCAATATTCCATGGAATTCAATGCTCCTGCCCCTGCCTTTCTCCCCCAACGCTCTCTTGCTCTGCCGTGCGCCATACTGCACATAACGGGATTGCTGTCGTGCACAGGAAATTAAATGGGCGCCATGGATTTCGTTTCAATTTTGCCGTTTTTTTTTTGTCGAGATTTTTGGTTCGGGGTTTCAGTGGGGTTTCTTTTGGTTCCCCATTTGGGCCACTTGACTGCTGTTGAAGCGAAACATATTGGCGGTGGCGATAGTACATACATACACGCACACACACACACACACATGTGTGAGTCCCTGCCCGGGCTCATCTAGCCCATATGCACCCGTTCCTTCCGCTGTCAGTTTGCATTGAAATGTGTGCATTTGAGATGCATTCTGACAGTTTTCTGATTTCCGCCGCCGCCCGCCCGCCTGGCCAAGGCAAAAGCAGCTTGCTGCCAGCCTGTCACTGAAATGACTTTAATGAATTTGACATAAGAACTGAATAGATATGGGTTAAAGCCCTGATGAAACAAAAATTATAAAATACAGCAACTAATTAAATATAAGGGAGAGTTCATATAATATTGCCTACTTTTTGGTTACTGGATGCTGCGAATTAAGCACAAGCGAAATATATTGGATATTTAAAATATTTTTATTATATTATTATAAAATAGTTTTGAATAATTTCTCTTTAGAATATAATTATATATGTTTTATAAAGAATATATGACAAATTATTTCATTAGTTTTGTAATCGAAAGGCGGCCTTGAGCTTAAATTGGTTTAGCTTGGTTTCCCTGTTTTTATATCTCTCTTTTTATTTTCAAATTAATTTATTATTTCATTATTGAAGAAATTTGCTTAACCCTACGATTTTTCTGGCAGTGTCACGAAAGTATATACGGGATTAACTGTGACTGTATAAAGTGTAAAAATTCATGAGTGGACTCTTTAATCGTTTTGCTTATTTATTCGGCTGTACTTCACTTTTTCGTTATCGTTACTCAATGGGCTTTAGCTTTATTAAACACGCTGCCAGTTTTTTACCCCTGACTGTTGCTGTTTGTATTCACAAGAATCGCTGTTGGTTCGAATGGGGTTAATCGTTCATCTGTTGTGTCGTCGCCACTCGAGTTGCTTTTTCTGTTTCGCTGAGTTGCCAAACGGGACATGGAGCTGATTTCAAGACCTCTCTCGGACCGTAAGGGGACTGGAAGTTAAATAAACAGAGCCTGTGAATCAGTGGTTTCTAGAGAAAACTGGATAAATACGAGAGTGGACCATCTTGAAAGTAAGTAATATTGATTTGAAACCAATTTTAAAATGAAACTAATTATGTTTTTTTCTTTTTTCCAGGTCTGGGATGTGAAATTTTAATGTGACCACAAAGGATTTGTGATGCAAAAAAAAGGAGGAAACATATAATCTGGATATTAAAGCAAATAAACTAAAGCAATCGACAATAATTATACAAACGGAGATAGGAAAACGCAATATGCCATTAGAATAGCTAACAAATGAAGATAACAAAACAACTTGCTGTGATTTTATTAGGAATTTACAATTGAAATGTATAACTGTTTTTAAAAATGCAATAATTTTATTTAAATTTTGAATTATCTTGACCTTGGTTTTTTTAAGATTGTAATTGTAATCATAAGAGGACAAAGCGGAATTCGCATGTCCAGTCTCGCCACGAACCACGGTGTAGCATTCCGTGAAGCTGAGCTTTATTGGCTAAGCCGTTTTCGTGCAGTATAGATTAATTAAATCAAAACAAAACTTTTCTAAAACTTTTTAAGTTTAAATAAAATAATAAATAAAATAATGTTATTTACGAAATAATATTAATATATCGTAGACAGTCTCTTATTAATCTTAATTAGCCAAGAACTTTACACATAAACAAGTCTTAAGGCAATAGACAGAAGAGATGAAATTATATTACGTTTATTATGTACATATATAGTTAATAATATCAATTATTACATATGAATTATTATATTATTGTTATTATTTAGTAATTATTGATTTATTCTCTTTTCCCTTTTCAGATATACAAGAATTCTATGAATTAACATTATTGGATGACTCGAAAAGCATACAGCAAAAGACAGCGGAGACATTGCAAATTGCAACCAAATGGGAGAAGGATGGACAGTCCGTTAAAATTGCCGATGTGAGTAGGATCGCGATGCTTTAATCCCATATATATCATATGTATCTAGATAGTAAAAATGTGTTTTTTTGGATTGAAAGTTATACAAAGGAGAAGCCGTATATATTTAGATATATCTCCTGTGTTTAGACTGATTAACGATTTTCGTTTCAAGATCATTTCGTGTGCATTTCCTTAAAAAGTATTCTTTTGCTACCACACTTTGTTCATCTGTTAATGCTGTAGATCTCTCATCTTTCATATAATATCTATATATTCTGCTACCATTCCGAGTTTCATTTCATAATCAGTTCTATTACTAAAGTTTTGCCTATGCTTAGATACTTATATCTCTTCCTGTTCCTATCTGATTTTCAATTTCTAGATATATTTGTGTTTTTTCTGGGACTCTATCTTAGTTACTATATTCCCGATCTTCGATGAGTTTTAGGTTTTTTTTTTATGATCCGTTTGAAACCAAGAGTTCAGACCTTAATGTTTTCCTTATGCTTTCAATCTACCAAGTTTTCCATTACTTTCCCTCTGATTTAGATATACTAGTTGTATTATTTCTAGACCTGTTTGATTCCAAGAGTTTTCCGATCAGTTCAATCTATACAATTTCGTTTAAACCTTAGTTCTTTCCCTTATTCTATTCTGTGCAATGATTCCGTCAGTTTCCCTTTGAATTTGATCTATATTATTTGTGGATCTATATCTTCTTACTCTTACTCGATCTGCCCTACTCTATACTGTTCTCTGTTCTTCTCTTCTTCCACTCTCCATGCTTACTACTACTACTACTACTACTACTTACCATACCCGAAACTCGCACAGTTTATAAAAACTTCAAATTTAAATCGCAATTGCGCCTATGAGTTTAACAGCGACGCCTCATCTAATCAGACCAACCAATCAGCCCAGAATCAAAATCAGATCGCGAATAATGTCAGTGCCCATGCGCATGCCGAGGCGCTCAGCAGGACATTTAAGAGTGAATTGGAAGAGATCTTGGTAAGATTACACATACACAGACTGCATTTCATTCCATTAACTCTATACAGTAATCAGCTTTCTTTAACTAAAAACAAGCACTACTTTTAAGGGTATTCAATTTGGAAATCATTTAAATTGATATCCAAACAAAAGCTAACATATTTCATAGCACACCTCTTTAATTTATTTCAAGTCCTTCGAAATATTCTCTACTAATATCAGTATCATTTTTTACCTAAAAAAAAAAGGTGAAAATACACACAATGCTTTGGCTTAAACACTTTACCACATCAATTTACATATACATTCTTTAAGAACATAATTGGAAAACTTTTTTAATTTTCAATTTATAAAATAAGTTGTTGTGGCTGTGCTTGAACTATGTTAAAGTCCAGCGTAAAATATGTTGTAGCTGTTAGGGGTAAAAAATGTCACTTTGTCGAAAAATGGGTTAATATCCGTCTCCGGCACCGCGTCGCCCCGTCGCCACCCCCTTCTAATGGATGTAGAAAAAAAAAAGAAAAAAAAACGAGAGCACAGCCATTAGTTGGCCCCGAAGCTAATTGAAATCTCTTGAACATGTCCTGGGTCCTTAACACGTGGCGAATGGAAACGGCTGGAAAACGGGTGGAGGTCGGAGATGGAGTGCCAGGATTGGGAGGAGGATTGAGTGGCAGGGGGTCCTATGAGCAGGCACTCGATCCAAGCGAGTGCCGGTTGAATGTCCTTACGCCCAGATGTCCCTGGATGCGGCTTAAGTGGCTATGACAACCGTTACCCCCATTCTATGCCGCGTTTATAATGATACCCATTAGCCAGATTCATTTTTAATTGGTTCAATTAGTTGGAGATTTTAGGAAATATTATTGAACTCTTTAAATTAATATATGCTAAAAGTGTGCTACGTAAAGTGTTATATTTATAACACTTTTTAAATCTCTAAACATCATAAATTAGAGTATTTCACCTCAGAAGTCAGAAGGTATGCTATAAGAAATAGTATTTCGTGTTTTATCGACTGCATACCTTCAGGAACCTTTCAACAGGGATTAGAAAACTCCAAAGATTTCATAAGGGTTATATCTACATTCCACAAATAACGCTCGTCTTTCCTTAGCTTTATATAGGGTATTTAAGAGAGAGTTTTTGATAACTCCAGATCCCCTCAAGGGGTATCCCAGAGTCGTGAGCTTGTACATATGCCATGGGCTTAGTTTCGGTTTTGATGCGATTGATGGTGTGTGCTCTGTAGCTACGGTGAAAAGCACGAGCAGACATAAAGGCTCAGATTCACAACCTTTCGCCCTTTTCCCCCTGGCCCGCCTGTCATCTCGCTCGCACCCAATCGTTGCCGTCTCTGTTGCGCTCCCTTCTACACTGTTTTTGTTGTTCTTTCGCACCCAGTTTGATTGTTGTTGTTGTTGTTGCGATTGTTGCTGTGGCTTGTCGCCTGGGACATGCGTACTGAAATCGTGAGGTCGTGAAATCGTGAATCGTGAAATCGTAAAATCGTGAAATCGTTCAACTTTCATCGGAACGGCGAAACGATGAAACGTGGAACGTAACACGGTAAGCGGTAGCATGCTGTGGTCCCCAGAAAACAGTGATTATTCGCTAGGGAGAACGATGGGTATTTAATTTTGTTGGTTTTTTTTTGTATGAGCAGGAATTGAACTAAGAAACTGAAATCAAGTAATTGAATTTCAGTTTTTGAAAGGAAATGTTATTGGGAAATAATAAACAATCAATATATAATATATCTGTATGCATTGTC
>JAEIIG010005590.1:0-11611 GCA_018904695.1 Drosophila parvula
CACACCTAAAATTAATATGAAAAAAATTAAATAAAAATAATAAAAATAAACAATATGCATGTACCACATTATTATGAGAATCAGATCAAGTTATATATTATTTGCATTATACATATTAAATGAATTTATTTAAAAAGTGCGCCATCACTTCCAGCCCTAGGTCAGACTAGGCAGAGGCTTTTCAATCGATAACCTTATTGTATCGAATACCGATACAATAGGCCAAAAAACACGTTATCGGGGGCTTAAAAACCAAACAGAAATATTCAACACATCCTGGTCTCGAATTTTCCGGTGCCTTTACGCCAGCTAAAGGACGAAGTGATAAACAGGAGACAAAGCAGAACGAAATGGGTGAACGAGCAATAGCCATTGACATTGCAGTCGGATGGGGTCTGAATTTCGACGGAAGCTCAGACGCAGTGGAATTCTTGGGCCGTATAGAAGAACGCGCCATCATTTACGGAATTCGACTTGACCACATTGCAGGATCAATGAAATTATTCCTCAAGGGAAAAGCACTAGATTGGTGGCACAATAACACCATACAGATGACCGACTGGCTAACGTTCAAAACGCAAATTCTACTGCATTTCAAGCAAGCAAGGACGTCCGTAGAAAATCCGGGCAAGAGATTGTTCCCAAGAATGATTGGCAAGAGGAAGAATCCATACGACACAGCTCCACAAGGTGGAGTCCTGGCCACACGCAACAAAAACAAGGACTTAGGCAAGGGAACTGAGAAGACGAAGCAACCAATCATCATTGACTTGACTCAACCAGATGAAGACGATGTCCAGGAACTCCATCCAGAAAAGTCCTTGAAAGAAGAAATTGCAGTTCCGCTAACAAATCCATGCAAGAAAGCGACAGAGGTCTGGAAGGAAAACCAGGAGGAAGCTCGCCAGAGTTAGGCCGCAAAAATGGCAGGCTATAAAAGGACCGTCGAAGGAAAGAGCGGTCGCAGCAGGAATTTAAGCATTTTCCAAAGAATATAATATAATTATATAAGATATGTGTATATAATATATATAAAGTCTTTGGAGAAGTATTATTACATTGTTAGTTTCCTTCCTTCTTCCAGAAATAAAGAATAAGAAATATTACTCGAATCAATCAAATCTCTGCCTTTTTGATCGGGAAGTGGCCCCGGATATGACATTTCCATACTAGATTATTATCTGTAAAATTTAAATACCCCCGTCCCCGATAGCTTTCTTACTTGTTTACTTAAAATGCTGGGAAAACCGTGCCCGAATTAATAATATTCAAATATTATCATTTTGTATTCTCGATTCTCCATAATATATATATTAATGTCATCAATGAACTGTGGATAATGGCTTGCCGCTGATTCATTTTGTGCGACAGTCATTATAAAACTGTTCACATAGTCAGTGGACAATAATGGTAGCTCTGAGATGGCTTCTTATAGCGGCAGCTATTTGCTTAAGCTTCAACCCGAGAAGTGGCTACTTCCGCCGATCGAAATCCAGATTCACCAATATACAGTGCCTAAGCTTCAACGAATCCTTCGCCGTTTTCAACAAGTGTAAGCTTAATTTGCTAGGGAGAGGACGAGCTGGTGCGGATATGTATTTGAAACTCTTACAGCTGCCGGTGCTAAATTGTTGGGTGAGTTGGTCAATTCAATTTAATTTCTTCTTTAATTTATGTAATTTTCTTTTAGATTAATTGGAGCATATACCGCCGCTACAATGGCTATCGACCATTTATGTACAATGTCAGCACCAACTTGTGCCAGCTGTTGGAAAACTCCGCAACCTTGAGTTTCCAGGGACTCGTTATCAATGCTATTATGACCAGATCCAATTTAAATCACACTTGCCCATACGATGTGAGTGAATACATCTTTGAAACCCACGATATATTTATGTACCTTCTTTTCATATTTTTCATAAAGCACGATATAATTTTGGATAATCTGGAGTTTAGTGATGAGTTTCTGAAAAACCTGCCTCTTCCCCAAGGCGACTATAAAATACAACTACGCTTTGCCACTGACAAAGTCTGGCGGGTTCAGGTAACCGTGTTCTTTGAACGCGATGAACTTTAGCCTTCTGCAAAACCAATTAAAAGAAATTTCAAATAAATTCAAAAGATATTTTCCTTTTCACATATTCTTTATATATTTAGCAAATTTCACTTTTGATTACAAAGATTTACGTTCAATACACATTAAAAATGTTCACAATTTTCAAATGCATTCCCTTCCTGCATTTGAGTTGTTTTTATTTGAGATTGTTGTGCAAAGCATGGGTTTTGAATACAGAGAGTGTTCCTGGGCGGACAAACGAATATAAATAGTAAACTTTCTTGGCAATCAACATTTTGAACACATCAAAATCTTTAAAAAAAGTTTATTTCGTGGCGTATCCATCATAGTATTTATAGTTTAAATCGTAAATGCTTTGCTGGCTTACAGTCTACAACTTGACTTTATGGCTTAAGTAATTGCGTGGGGCTAGTGTTTAAATGGCACGTTTCAGAGTCATGCGTATTGAGGGGTTAAAACACAAAAGGGAGAAACCAAAGACAATACAAGCTTCAAGGTAAGTAACGCCATACGAATGTTTTGCTGGCTCCAGGCTCCCTTGAGCGTTTGTTAAAAATCCAGAGAGACAGCGCCACATCCTAAGACTGCATGTGTGCACACGTATTCTCAAGCAATCTAGATCTTCACTCACACAAGCAAGCTCTCAACTTTGCATATTGCAATTAAAATGCATGGTCGTTACTCATCTTGATATTTAAAAGGTCTTTGGAGAAACACAGGAGAAGAAGAACACTTTAAGAGGCGCAAGTCTAGATCGAATTGTTTTTTGATTGTTTGCGGGGGGATTATATAATTATATAATAAGTAGCAGTAGAAAGTACGTTCTTAGGGTCTTTACTAGTATGAAACTTAGCTTAGTTCGCATATGTATATAGAATGGCATATGTATGGTTAGGCTTAGATTACGAAATTAAGATGTTGATGCAAGTGTGGTAAGTATGAAATGCTCAGAGACAGAGAAGGCTCCTCTTCTTCGTTCTATTTCGTTTGTTTTTTACATTCTCCCTTCCTTATACCATAATTAACTAGGCTTAGGTGCTATATTTATAGGTATGAATGTGTGGGTTGTCTAGACTTACAAAAAGTATATGGCGGCTTCGTTCGTATTTACAATAATAATATATCGCACATTTGATTAACTAAAAACTAAGTGGACCTCCTTAACTCAATTCAAGTCGGGTGTATGCGGTTCACAAATTCGAGTTAACTCAATTAAAAAAAAATCAATAAAGAAACTAAAAAACAAGTAACATCCATTGTTTGACGATGACTAATACTTCCCAGCCTTGCCTGCCTTCGTCCTCAGTGTTAACACTCGAACTCGTTGGCCGTGATGGCGCTCAGATCCTTCATCAGGCCCTCCAGATTGGCCATCTCCTGGTTGAGCTCCTCGGTGGATGTGCTGGGGGCCAGTCTTTGTATCTCATCGGTTGAGTGGGCCACCGAGCCGCCGCTTTGCAGGCGATTCGGTGTGGCTGCCGAGAACGAGGGCTTCTTGTAGGGCGATTGGTTTTGTGGACGTATTGTGACGGCAGGAGCTGTACAAGATGGAAGGTGTTAAGGCGATGAAGAGAGCTTCCCTTAGCTGCTGTACTCACTGTGCTTGTTAATAGGCGTAGCTGCGCCTGTTGGCGGTGGTCCCGGGACACTGAAACTCTTCAGCGGATGCCCACGTTTGGCACTCTCAATGGTGGACACACAGCCATTGCCACCAGCTGCCCCGTTGGCCGCATTGCTGCAAGGATAAATAATAGACGCAATTAGAAAGCAGAATAGATTTATTAAAAGACTTTTCGGAATGCTCCTAGACAAGGGCCAACATTTCGCCGAGACTGCTTTGGACAACAATGGGACAGAGGGAACCCCGCTTCATCACCGGCCGGCTACAGGTGCCCAGAAAGTGCAGCTGCCGCGCCTGCTGGATCTGCTGCGCCTTCCGGGCCAGCCGAATATACGGCTGGCGATCCTCAACGGACATCGCATTCCACGTGTACGCCGCCAACTCGGTAACGGTGGCCGCCGTGCGCATGCTGTAGACGCCCTTGTACTGGTGATTTATCACTATCTCGTCCAGGCGAAACTTGTTCATGAAGTTCAGGAACGGCGACGTCGAGGCCATGAGCAGCAGCTGCCTCTCAACCCGTCGCGGCAACGTTGTCCGGTTAAGCCTGATCACCCGGCCCGTCGGCCCGTGCAAAGAGACCTCAACAGTGGGATCGATCCGCCCCCAACGCGTCCGCGAACACATTCTAGTCTCTTAAGTCTTAGCAGCAGCTTTTTTGGATTGCCAAAAAATTATATAAAAAAAAGGAGAGTAAAATCGAGGGGCCTTTTTTTTTGGGGGGTTAATTTTGTTGAATGTCTAGCACCAAACTGTCGGAAAGCTGAAGCCCAAACCCAAAGCCCACTCAACTCACCAGAAGTTGGCCTCGTAGCCGCCGTAGGGATGCTCGGGCGTCTGGGCCATCGAGTTGCTCTGCGGCTGGGTCAGGCTCTGCTGGGACAGGCCCGCCTCCATGGTCATGTGGGATCGATTCTGGTGGCTATACTGAGTGCGCGGATACTGCGGTCGCTCCATTGTTCCGTTCATCGAGGTGGCTGTCAAGGGAATAAGAAAGAGGTTGAGTTATTGGTTTCTTTGTGAAGCACAGTGCTGATTAGGAATTCATTTCAAGGAAATAAGTATAAAAAATAATTAAAAATAAGTAAAAAAAAAAATTCCCAATCGCAGCTCTTGGTACTCACTCATGTATCCCGGCACGTAGGAACGTTTATCCAGCGAATTGGTCACATGAGGCGGCACAGGAGTCTCCACCTCGTATTCGCTGTGGACCACGGAACGGGGCAGGGTGAGGGCACCGCTGCTCGAAGCTCCATCGCTGCAAACAGGCGTCACGGTGTGCAGGCCCTTGTCAATATTCTTCAGCTCCATTTGGTCGTGGTGTATCCAGAGATCTGGTGGCTTCGGGACGCCAACATTGTTCTTTTGGTAACTGAAAACGGGGTTAAACGAGACAAGGTGATTACAGGAATATGGCAAGGTAAGGTAAGTAGCAAGGTAGACCCACCTCTTCTTCGTGTGCTCGGGCGAAGATTGCGGCTTGCGGCGGCACATCAGAAGAATCCCCAGGAGAACAGCCACCAGCACAACGGCCGTGGCTCCAATAATGATGTACAGGAGCTTTTCGTTGTCAATGCCTTTGGCTATGGTGTCCGCCTCCTGCATTATGACCGCCGCACTGGTGGTGTACGACACCAAAGCCGAGAATGGTGCATTGTTGTTGCCCTTGGTCGTTCGCGCCTGCACCTTAAAGTAGTACGTGGTGTAGGGCTTCAGGTTGGGTAGCATCAGCGACGTCTCTTCCCCGGCGAAGGCTTCAATAGACCAGTCGCGGTCGCGCTTTGTGGTGTCCGTTGTGTAGTAGATATTATAGCCGGTGATCTGGCCCACTGTATGCTTCGGCGGTATCCATTGGATGATGACTGTGGGCGGATTTTGTTCGTCCAGGCGTACGGTAACCTCTCGGGGCGGCGTGACCGGCACATTCTGATATGTTTGATTTAGGACGGACATGGACCAGGAGGACTCCCGCCGGCCCTTTACCACCTTCACGGCGAACTCGTACTGCGTGTTAGGGCGCAGGTCGTTGATCATGCAGTTGAGATCGGTGGTGTTGTGGTAGCGATAGCGACTGGATCCCGTGATGCCATAGCTCACCGTGTAGTGGCGATTGTCCGTCACATGTTGGTTCTTGTTCAGCATCGTGTCGATCCAGTAGACCACAATGGAGGAGCTGGACATGGTGATGGCGCGCAGGCCGACGGGCACTTCCAGCGGCGTGGGCGCATCCACGGGCTCCTCGTCGCGAGTCTTGATATTATCGTAGATGGGCACACCGTCACCCTTAACGTTCCTAGCCCGCAACGAGACCACATACTCCATATTGGACTCCAGGTTCTTGAGTATATGATAGCGTTCCGTTTCCTTTAGCTCGATTGTGTTCTCATCGGGTATTCCACGACCCCAGCCCAGCACGTAGTTCCGTATCTTGATCTCCGGCTGCTGCGGGGGTCCCCAGTGAAGCGCAATGTTATCCGCTCCAGGATGAATGTTTATCCAAATCGGTTTGCCCGGCACCTGGGTCTCGTCGAGGTCGTTCTCCAGCGTATTGGCACGATGCCACTCCGTAAAGGGTCCCGAACCGTTGACCGTCATCGCAGCAATCTTCACCTGGTACTCGGCATTGCGATCCAGGCTGCTTAGCTCGAAGTAACGAATGTTTGCCGGCGTACTCTTCACCTGCGGCGCGTCCTTGTACTTCCGATAGCGAATCTTATAGCCGGTTATTTGTCCATTTCGATCCTCCTCCGCCGGTGGCTCCCAATGGACAGTGATGGACTGTGGAAGGTGATATATATTCTAAATAATTACAGGGTTCTTTATATCTTCTTAATATCTACTTACACTTGAGCTGGTAACCTCTAGGGTGACATTATTGGGAGGCTCAGAGGGTGTGGAAGAATACGTCTTCACCCTGATCTCCGATGAAGGATCGCCCATGCCATTACTATTGAAAGGCACCACCGAGATCACGTAATCCGTGTGTGGTCGCAATTCTGTCAGCGTTGCAGACATGGTGGTGCTATCGTGATGCAAGTCCGCTCCGCTATCGTTCTGTAGGACAACAGGATTAACTATATGTTTGGAGGACACAAAACTATCTCAATCCCACCTCTGAATAGTAAACGCGATACTTGAGTATCTCTCCATTTGTCACTGCCGGCTCCTCCCAGCGCACATTGATTTCCTTGTGACTGAGGGCATAGCCCTCGAAGTTGCGCGGTGGTCCTGCAATGTTCACCTCCGGCTGTGTGCTGACCTCCAGTGCTGCAGATGATTCCCCGCTACCAAAATTGGTATTGGCCACCACACGAAACTGGTAGGTTCTGCCCGGCAATAGCGACTGTATATTGACCTGTTGATCGTCATGGGACTTGGTGACCATTTTTTGTTCCCTAGAAATATTAGGTTAATTGGCAATTTATTTATATTTCTTTTTTATTTTAATTAAATAATTTAATTATATTATTTATGATTTGAATCATGTTAATCCGTTGATATATACTGAAATTCAGGTTTATACTACCTAAGGACAATATAGTAATAAGATGTGGAACGCCCATACATGAAAAATACATGGAAATTGCTCTTTGAAGGCAAAGTTTCTCATAGCAACAAAGCAATAAAGAAAGCGCTTGCAGGCTGGCAAATCTACCCCAAAAAAGTCGTATGGCGTTTGGTATCTTAATATTATATTGTCGCCTATGCTACTACTATGTCTCATTTGGTTTTTCAATGTGCGAGTGCTCAACCGAATCGTGTTCTCCGTAGGTTGTTATTAAAAAAGCATAAACATAGGAGTTTAACTAAGAACATTCAATTAAAGATCATAACTAGGAGCAACTAAGTGTTTTTGCAAAACGACATAGCAAAACACATAGCAAAACCGAAGGTGTCCTTCACCAAACTTAGAGCGTAGACTCATTATAAAAACATTTTCTTTTATTTAAATTCTATTATTATTATTTAATATGATTTTATTAAAAATCCTAAATGCTTTAAAAGCTTCAGACATTCAGTGACTTTCTCATCCTCTAAAGGAAATCTTGTTTTCCGTGAAATTCTCTTAGAAACTTCGTAAGTAAGTGGGGGTCAGGAAGCGACCACAGGATGCCAGACAGACAGTCAGACATTTCTATTGAATTGAATGCAAAATCATTTCCGCTTGGCTGACGAGATGAAGCCAGCTATTAGGCGGTTGGCAAACTACGCAAATATGTGTAATCTCAGCTAATTGCGGGGTTAATGAAGCGCATGCTAAGATTATAAACGATTACCACTCACCTCTCGCTGTTGTTCATTTTGTAGAAGACCGTGTAATAGACCACCTCGCCGGCATTCTGGAGGGGCTCCACCCAGCTGAGGGTCACAAAGCGTGGCTTCACTATCTGGGCAACCAAATCCCGCGGCTGGCTGGGCAGCCTGGCCTGAAGTCCGCTGCTTAGCGGCTTGGCGACACCGGAACTCGTGGCACTCGAATCCTGTTCGGGAGAATCTGGGGAAGCAGGGAAGGATTTTTTTTGCTGCTGCTGCTGCTGGGATTTTTTGATCTTGCTCTCCTGCCAGTTGTCCAGTATTTTCTGTGGATCCTCGCCCTTACGGTATGCCGCCTGAGCGGCAGCATTGGCAGCGGGATCATCATCGTCATAGTTATCGTCATTGTCGTTGTCGTCGTCGTCCTCGTAACTGTGGACGCTCTCCTTTCGCAAAGCACTCAACGCGTTCATCATTTCAAACCGACGATCGTTGAGCGGTTGGACTCTGATCGTACTAGAGTCGTCGTCAACGTCTAGGTCTTCGTCATCGTCTTGGTCGGAAAAGCGGACACTGCCACCGGACTTGGTACGCAGCTGCTCACCCGAATTAAAGGGTTTGCGTCGCTTGGGTGGATTGTCAAAGGTCTGAAGGGATTTGGTGGACTGGCCTTGATTTTTGCGTTTTTTTATTTTCACTTTGGAAGTGGGATGAAGGAGGATGGAGGGTGGTTCGGTGGTGATGATGTTGAATGGAAATGAGGCAGGAATAAAGGAAAAAAAAAAGAAAGAACAAATGAAATAAATAAAAGTTAATAAATAATATTCATAATTAATAAAATGTATTTAAAAAGGATTAATCTTGATTACAGTATATGCAAAAACTCTTTTGTGACTTTACTTTTGTTTGACTTTTAATCTGTTAGTGAATAATTCATTATGGGTAATTGTGGGGCTTTATTATGGGTAACAATAGGCAAGAAGGGAAAAAACTACTTAATTTAATTCAAATATTACACTTTAAAGGGGATTTAAATGGTTTACATTAAGCTGTGGTTATTCGTTTAAATGTTTTGTTTTAGCCACAAAAGAGCTTTCCATAATTAGCAATAAATTAACTTGAGTAATTAAATATCTCTAGGTAGCTCCAAAAATCACTAGGGATTATAAAACCCTTAAAAAATGTATCTAATAATATGCCATAATATTTTGGAGGTTCCAAATTCTGTGTAAATTAATTTGGTATTATCATTGAGACACCTTTTTGAGGGTTTTAAACCCGCTAGGGATTTTTGTAGCATTCCCTTATATATTTAATATATAATTATATATACACAAACAATATACACATAGATAGACACATATAAAGAAATATTATTTTACAAAAGCAGGAGAATAAATGAAGGGAGTTTTTTTTGTACAAAAGGTGAATTTTGGGGAATCAGGATTATATAGTTAGCCATTAAATTTCGTTGGGTCATTTTACAGAGGCTTTAGAGAGCCAAAGAGAGAGAGAGCGGCGCCAATTGCAGAAGCTGGACAGGTACTGGACACCGACAGAGCTACGGACTACGCACTAAAAGGGGATAAGTAGGTTTCAGGGATTCCACTCACCTCCTTGCGGCACCACGCGCAGACGGGCTGCAGCATGGACACTGCCGGCGGCATTGGTGCCCACGCATTGGAACATTCCCGCATCGGAGTTGAGCAGGCCAAGGATCTTCAGATTGTGACCATCCACCAGTTGCATGTAGTCGTTGGGCGTGATGAGATCACCGTTCTTTAGCCACCTGATGGTGGGCTTTGGCTTGCCCCAGATGTCGCACTTCAGCTCCGGCTCATCCTTCTCGTGGGCGGTAGTGTCCTTGGGCGCCTTAATGAACTTGGGCGGGTCCTGGACCTGCACCGTTGCCTGAGCGTCCAGGGAGTCGGCAGTATTACTGGCCCGGCACTGGTAGTTGCCCGAATCAATGTCCTCGGCACTGGAGATCTGCAGGGAGCCCGTTCCGATGATGGAGAAGCGCGAGTCCAGATCGTTGAGATCCAAATCGACGCCGTTGCGCAGCCATTTAATCTGCGGCTTGGGCACTCCGTTGGCCACACAGTCCAGGGTGACGGTGTCGCCCTCGCGCACCGTTTTGGGCGATGGGCCCACGAGGAACGAGGGCGCCACTGCATTCTCCGCTCCGGGCTCAGTGCCCTTCTTAATATTCAGGTTGGTCTTGCTGCTCAGCCGGGAGACGCTGCCGGAGGTGACGTTGCACTGGTAGGAGCCCCGATCCGAGGCACCCACTTCATCGATTTCCAGAGCTCCGTTGGGTAGGACCACCATGCGCAGCTTGTCCAGCGGCAGTGGCAGGTCATCCTTGAACCACTGCACCGAATGCTTGACGCCCTCCTGCCAGCTGGCTTCGCCCACCATGCAGCGGAAATAGGCCGTCTGTCCGGGCAGAAGGTAGGACTCCAGAAAGTCCTGGTTTAAGTCCGGTTGCCGGGCAATGGCCACCAAAGCTGGACGACTGAGCACACTGCCCACGCCCTCGGCACTGAGGAGGCACTGATAGGCACCCGTCAAGCCGCGATTCTCCTCCACCGAGCTGATGTACAGGGATCCGTTCTTCAGCTGCGTCCGCAACGTGTCACCGACTATGACCAGATCCTGGCCATCGGGTCCTCGCCACCGGATAGTCACAGGAGCGGGCGTAGTGGCCTTACCCTTGGCTCCGCGTCCCAGGGTTGCAGTGCCCGAGCACTGCAACAGCACTGAGTGGCCCTCGGGCACCACGGCATCCTGCGGCTCCAAGGTGAATAAGAGGGCTAAAAATGGAAAAAATGGGAAAGAGAAAATTAAGGCACTGCGAGAAAAGGTTCTCCCATTTAGTTTATGTCTTAGAAAAGCATCATCAATTATTTTTCCGCCTGTATTCTTGGCTGAAATGAGGCTTATGCTCAAGTTAACCCCCCAGTTTACCGGCGTGTGCCTCCACTCGAGTAGCGGCAGCTTCTGCAATCTGTCAACTTGTAAACATGCCTGAATAATTGAAGCTACAAAGGCCAACTCTCAACTCCCTCTCGGCCGGAATGCAGCAGCCGGAGGAGCGGGGGCTAAAAGCAAAGGGGTTGCCGGAGGCACGCAAATATTTGCATTTCCACTTTGGCCCCGACTCGGCGGGGGTGTTGGGCGGATATGGACTCTGGGAGAGTTGGAGATGCCTGCCAATGAATAACCTAACATGCCTGAAAGAAAAATCGAGTATCGCATGGAACTCGTTGTGTTCGGTATCCACAAAGGACTGAGATAAAGCGGGGGTATAACATTGGTGCAGGTAGAGGAATTATCAACCACCTAGAAGAAGGCTCTGACAGTTTTGTCTAATAAAAGCCAAGGTTTATATTTATAAAATATAATATAATTTCAAAAATATCTCTAATTTTAAATCTCTCTCCTTACATTTATTTAAACTATTTTTAAGAGAAATCGGGAAAGTGTTGAACAAAAATCAGTAGCAAAGGTTTTAAAGATTTTGTGGCCGAAACAGATGTAAAGGTTGTTGTAAAGGCTGCACTTCTTTTTCATCGATTTGTAATCGATTTCGATATATATCGATACATAAACCAATAAATCCAGAGAATATTTATAAGAAGCGCCTATAATAATAC
>JAEIIG010005598.1:0-54885 GCA_018904695.1 Drosophila parvula
AACTAAAGAATTGCTCAATTTCCCATAACGATTGAATGCCTCAACTCAGGCGGCTAATGCTGTCGAAACTTTGTTGATCTAAACTGAAGGACTCGACTCACTGAAATTCAAACGAAACTAGATTGCTTTATACATGTGTGTGTGTGCATGTGTGTTTATATATATGTAGTATATTGGTTGCTCCATCTTAAGACATTCTGCGTTGCTTCTCCTACTTCCGCTTCCTGCTCCTCCTTGCTCCCGAACTAAATAGAATCTTTGTATGAACCGTGAACTGAAAAACTCTCTGCTCCGCCTTGCTACTCTTTCTGGCTGCTGATGCTGCTGCTGCTTCTGTTGTTGTTGTTGTTGTACTCGAACGAACTGAGGAGATGATGCTCAACTGAAAACTGGCTGGAAAAACTGCGGCGCCAAGCCTCCATCCCTTGGAATTGATTGGGTGGACGCATTGGCGCCGTTTTGGCTTGTCTATTTCACTATTGGTAACTTAAATGGTAAATTGTTTCTGTGAAAGGCAACTGTTGCGCGTGGAGGCCGCAGCTCGATCGTCCTGGATTCGGTTTTGGTTGGATTATGGGATTTTTGGTTGGTACGGGTTGGGATAATTTCATGTTTTTTGTTTTTTTTGAAGCTGCGGCTCCCGCTCGGTTTGTTTGTCGTTTTGCTATATTTAGTTGTATATGCTATTGTAAAAAATATCATTATAAATACTTTTGTTTATCGGTTGCTTACGTTTACGGCTCTCGTTACGTTATGGGTTACGGTTACGGTTAGCTAACTGTTACCTTAACGCCTACTGTGGTTGCTGTTGCTGTGTTTGTCGCTCTCGCTGTTTTCTGTTTCTGTTGTTCGCTTTTGATTTGATCGGTAGCATCCGCTATATAAGTTCAATATATAGCTAGTACAGCTAGCGATGGCTCTGTAAACTTATACATTATAAAATATCTGATCACATTTGTTTGCAGTCTCTGTATAAATATTGTTGTTTCATTTGTGTTCGCTTATCGCCTTCGTTTTACGTTAAATTACTTTACATATTGTACACATGCCGCGCCCCGGTTGTATGGGGCGCCCGGCATGCCGCCTTCCGCTCTCTATCTCTCTCTCTCTTCATCTGATAAATCATAGGTCGGGGCAATCGATCGAAACCTGGATCGATGGCCGAGAAGGAAAAACGTTAAACAGAAAATCGATATTTGTTAAGCTTATTATTTTCATTGGCTCGTTGGAATTGCGTTTTTCGTTTGCTCCTACAGTTGTTTTACATAAAATTTCGTGTAGAATTTGGACAAACGTCTGACCCCGTTCCTGACTGGCTATATACATACATATATATATATATCCGATATTCGGGAGCTAATGCGACATGGCTGCTTGCTTCTTGGTGGTTGCCAATGGGTGCGATTTCGTTTTGGTTGTACTTCAGTTTGACGACGGCTGGTGGCGCACCTTTAATCCTCGAAGGATTACAAAGGGCGCCCAGTGGGAAATAATAATAAGATTGCTGGGCTATTGTCTGGGGGCTGTCATTGGTCCCCCGTCTCGATTTGCGTTTTGTCAATTTTCACCTGTTTATTGCTGCTGCTGCTTCATCTGCATCTGTGCATCTGTATATCTGTAACTATTTGCTTTATTGTGTGTGAGAGTAAACCAAAGGAGTTTTGCAGTTCGTTTCGCAGGCCATGGCACGCCCCGTCTATATACCTTGGGATACTATATACACCATCGATAGATTGGCCAGGAATGGAGCCAGTTAAACGCACGCAAAGTTTTGTGGCTCATTGATTGATTGATTGAGTGGCTGCTCGTTAGAGAATTGTGAAACAAAGGGTTTTTATCACTTATTCTTGTTTGCTATGTGAGTCGATCTGAGTGTGACACCCGCTGGGCTGGGCGACATGTTTCCTTCCCCCGGGTCAACTGGGATGCATCTGGATTCTGGGCAGGCGCACGGTTTGCTTAAAGTTTTGATTGTGGCTACTCATCGTCGTTGTGCTCTTCTCGGTTCCCCCTCGGGTTCAGCAGGCAGGCATCTTCTTTGGGGCTTCATTCATTTGATTTACTGGCGGCGGTCTTTGTTTAACCGCCATTCTATGGGCAATTTATTGTGTGGCGTGCGGACGCTGCGTTGCAGATTCCGGACAGATCCCATTTGGGATCCGGGGGCATGTCTATAAGTGGGGGTCACGGATGCGCTCAGATCTCCTCCTGATTCGTAAATGAAAACATAATTGTTGCTGTTGTCGTTAATTGCTAACTGAAGACATCGGTGAACGAACTAAAAGTTTTGGCTTATTTGGCTAATTGGCTATTGCTGCGGTTGTTGTTGATTGATTTCGTTTCAGTATAAAAATATAAATCGTTTTATAAAAAGTTATTGGTTGCTGTTGCTTATTCGTTATTATTATTATTATTATTATTTTACTTTGTTTGTCTGCTCGTCGCATTGTATTGTACTATAAATTATCCCGGTTCGTGCGTGGCACGCTCGTCTATTGCAAATGAAACTGTGGCATAAAATCTGATTCTCGATGCTCGATACCCGATCGATATCGGTCAAAATTCAACTATAAACACTTATGGATTAGTTTTGGTATTGGTTTATATTTGTATATATATTTATATTTGTATTCGGTCATGGGTAAATATTCAGTTATTCAGTTATATTCTGTGTAAAATTTGAACTGAGGATGGCTTAAAGACTCAACACAAAGGAATATGTATGCTCTCTCTCCTATAAATCTCGCTTCCTATATGGATGTATATATATAGCGTATTTATCTTTGATATGTGTAGACAACCCAAAAAAAGTTGCTGCTGGAAGTGCTCTGTGTTGTTGTTGTGGTTACCGATCTTCTTCGTATTGTCGCTTCTAATTGGGCTTCGTTTTTCGATTTTTTCGATTATTTTTTGTTTTCGATTTTTTTTTTTTTGGTTTTTTGTATATTTGAGTAAAAATATTTATTGTTGAGGTTGTGGAAAACTGTGAGAGATTAACTCAAAAATATCACATACGAGTTGCGTATGTTTCCCTGGCTATTGTTGGCTGTTAAAACTAAACTTGCAAATTCTCCTCATTCCTGGCGTCACTGTTATCGGTTACTTAGGTATTTGGTTATCGTTTATCGTTGTTTTTATTTGGTTATCGTTACTGTTTCGTGTTTTATGCAACTTTCTCTTTATATTTTTATACTTTCTCATGTGCTTTTTGTTCAATGATGTTGTTGTTGTATATATATCAATTTGAATTTCGAATTTCCATGGGCAATATACTTGCATTGCGGCCGAAATGTTGGGTTTACGTAATAAGCCAAAAGTTTTAACATCTCCCTTCATAAACTTCAAAACTAAGGATGCGTAAGATTGATTCCTGATTGATCAACTGAATAAATATTATTAGTTACTCTGGCTGCTGTCTGCAGTATTGCTCTGGCAAGAATTTTGTTCATTAAACTAAAGTCCGTTGGTGCGGACGCACAGTGCATGCCGAAAGTGTGCGCACTGTGCGCCGCTCTATTGCAGTTTGTTTAAAAGAAAGGTGTGGTGCAGGTGAAACTGCACCACTTGGTAATCTCCTCACTCTGCTCCTCGCTCCTCCTCCTCCTTCTGCTTCTTCTACATCTGCTCCTGATTCTTCCTACGCCAAATAAGTGATAAAAATTTGACTTCCAAACGGATTTCTTTTGTTCGGTTTGTTCGATTTTGGGCCAAAAAAGTTGTTGGGAATTTTGAGAATCGCGCTTGCTACTAAAAAAACGCAATCATTTTTTGGAAATATTTATCGCCGTGTTAATAGATTTTTTTTCGTTTTCATTTATCGTTTCTTTTTTGGTTTTTGTTTTTCGCTTTTATATTATACCAAAACTGCAAATTTTTGTGTGTTTTTATTTTACTTTGTCTTCTTATTTGCTTCGCTTGTGATCAGATGTCTTCCAAACTAAGGATGTTTAAATAACTTATGGTTAAGTTGAAGTTGAAGTTACGAATAGATTTGCTTTGATTTTTACCATGGAGTAATGTACCCTACGTGTAAGTTTGACTGATTTTCTTCAGTGTTTTGTGCGTGTGCGGGCCTTCCAAAGGGGACTTCATTGATATATATACCGATTTGAGTTTGGCACATGTTCTATATCTATCCCCTTCCTTATCCTTCCTCATCGTCCTTCTATCGGGAACCGTTCTGCGCGCATTTTCAATGCAGTAAAGCTATGAGTGAATTATTGCCTGGCCTTGGCCAGATTTTCCATTTTCATGGGCGGGGGAGAGTGTGGTTCTGAGTGGGTTTGGGGTCGCTTATGCTTAAACTGTAGTAATATTTTAATTACGTGTATGTAGTTGTATTTAAATGTCGCTATGTACAATTCTGATCAATTTCTGTTATTGTTTTTCTTTTTTGTTTTGTATTTCAGTAATCAGTAATCGGTAATCGGTAATCGGTAAGTTTGGGTATTTTGTTTTCTTTTTTGGTTTGCTTGGTATTCTGCGGTATTGATGCTTTTAAAATCTAGTTAAAATTGCATATGGCTGCGTCTGCTTTTATATTTTGGTAATTGGTTTACTTGTAGTAGGTATATACTTATCTCGCCTTCCATCTCGCTATCGCTTTCATCGTCTGCGTCTCGATTAGTCCAGTAATCGATATCTTGATCGGTTTGAGTGGAGTGTTCGTTAATGCATTGAGTTTTGGTTGATACTTGCTGATTGACCAACACTGGTCGCTGATTGGCTGGGCTTCCGTTTCCGGCTGTAGTTTTCCGTCTGGTTTTTTTTTGCTTTCGCTGCTGCTGCTCCACTTATTCTAAATGCTTAGGCTACCTTAGTTCCTGGGTGTAAACTGTACCTGGCGACCCACGACAGCAGCAGCACGGCCGGCGAAAACGAGAAACGAACTTGCTCTGGCCTATGGATGATCTTTGGCGGATCTTTTGTTTTCTTTTAGAATTTACCAAACACCGAAAGGTTTCTCTGGAGGAACTAAACTCTGTTAGTCTTTTCTTTTTTTGGCTGCTCGAGAAGACGTGGCCGAAGGGTGGTGGGCATGATGGCTTGAAGAGTGCCGCTGGCTGCTGCCCGCGGACGCCAGGAGTTGCTGCCGCTTGGTTTGCGTCGCTCGATTAAGATGAATTATGGAAATTTTGCTTACCCTTCTCGTCTCTGCGCTCCACCGACTAGTTGAGTTGTTCATGGAGTTGTAGTTGATATTGTGGTAATTGGGTTAGTGAGGTGTGTGAAGGTGGTGGTGGTGGTGTTGTTGTTGTAGTTGCCAATCAGTTCCAATTTTGCGGTGACAATTGCCGAAAGCTTCTGACGGAGTTTGGGGGATAGTTGAACCGAAAAGTGGGTGCTTAAAAGGTTGCCAAAAGGTTGTGGGGGGTAAATTTGTTTGTTAAATTTTGTTAAATAAAAATCCAAGCGCCGTCATTTGTTTTGTTTTCTTTTTTCTCAATTAATTTCGCTTTTATTAACCAATTATCGTTCGAGGCGGACCCTTTGCTGGCCCGCCCCCTTTGAATTGTTGACTTAAGTTTAAGTATGTATGTTTATGTTTAGTATAAATGTATGAAATATGTAAGTTGCATTAAATATACGCAAGTGTAAGTGTGCTCAAGTGTCAATTGTTGGTACGCAAGTATGTTATATCGGTTCATTCGCCTTCCTTTTGAGGTAATGAGAAAAACTAATGCTTGGAACTGAACAGAACAGAAAGGTTTGATTGCTTAATTTGGTGGTAGTTTTCATTTTTTTTTCTGAATTTCGACGGCCTAGATACTGCTTCGTTTTCGTGCTATTTTCAATTTCGAATTTCGCTTAAAGATAAAATTTCGCCTAAAGTTTTGTTAGCCAAACGTTTATTGTTAATACGCCTTAAATTGCCTAAATGGGGTTTCGTCTCTCAATAATTTCACTCGTCTCGCAATTGTCAATTAACTATTTTTACATCAATCAATAATTTCGTATGGCGACCTCTCGGTGGGAGGCCGCACATATTGGTTTTATCCGAAACAATAATGCTGTTAGTTCGATTTTTAGTTTGTTGTTAGTTAGTTGTTTTTTTTTTATCACAAAATCAGTTACAATTGTATTTAGATCAATTTCATTTTCATTTTTTAATTAAATTTCAAATTTTCAAATCTCTTCTCCATTGCCAAAAGCCACTTCCTTCGTAAATTTTGTAAAGGCATTAACAATCAACGCGTCTCTCCATGAATTTCGACTTCTGTCTGCTGTGAATTTTGCTTAAACTCAGGGTTAAAGGAACTGAACGGGGTAAATGCGATAAACTTAAACTTCAGTTCGATTAGCGAATGCCTCGTCTGCCTCGTCAGCTTCTGCTTTGTACGTTGTCCCTAAATACTAATTTCGCAAATGCAATTTTCTCATTTCAATTATCCAAACTTCAATTTCAATTTGCAATTTCCAATTTCGCAATTTCGATTTCGATTGAAAGAATTTCAATCATCTTCTGTAACTCGCCTTAGATTAGGAAACTCACCGTCTTATACGCGACTAATTTTGCCATTGTTATGCCAAAATTGCGATTTTGCTTAAAATCTCGCTTAGTTTCAATTTGGTTTTAGCTAAAATTCAACTATTGTTCAATAATTTCGTGATCATTGGTGGTGGCCGAAAGGTTTGCTGGGTTGCGACGACCTCATCGTCCTCGTCTTCTTATCGTTATATAGCGGTGTTCCCTTCTAATCTAAAATCCAACCTGAGGGCGCTAGGGTTCCGTTTCGGGCGGGGGGTGGGGGCTGGCTAAACTGGCTAAACTGGGTAACTAACTAACTGGCTGGCTGGCTCGCTGGTGAAGCTCCTTAAGGAGCATTTGTTGGGCCGAAATACTAAATTTCGCTTCGTTTCAGTCGAGGAATATGATTTTGTTGTTTGCCGAATTTTCTTTGTTAAATGTTAGCATGCTTCGATGATGTTTATTTGTTGTTGTTGTTGTTGTTGCAGTTGATGATGTTGATGCTGTTGCCATGTTGCAGTTGCAATTTAAAGATGGAAGGTTATTGCAACTGCAGGAACAACAGCGTTTGCCCGCCCCTTGGCCCTTCAGAAGTCGCCGGGCGGAGAGCAGGCAAACATATCCCTCTTAACCCGCCCACTTTCCATGCTTAGTCTGCTGTGCTGATGAGTGAGAAGTGCATGATCGATCTCAGCCAGCCAGATGTTATAGATGAATATAGTCACATATATATGTATCATTCGATTGAAATCAAATTAAAGAAAAAAACCATATTTATAAATTGTATTTTTGGTGTTTCGTGTATATTTTGTTTTGTTGCAACTCAAGGCCAAGTAAAGTAAATTAATTAAACTAAACGTTAACTTAATTAAACGTATAAATTATTTACATAAATAACAGACTAGTGTGTGGTGTTTGTGTTTGTGTGTGTGTGTGTGTTTGTGTTGATTATTCTATAAAATTAAGACGTGTGCTCTCGAATGTGGCGCACTAAAGGATAAGAATTGATTAAAAATAAACCGTATTCAAAAGGATTCATGTTAACAATTAACTTTGGTCGAAGGTCTTGCATAACGTATTGTAAATGATAAATTTAACTACCCTAACGCCCGCTGATCGTACAAATTACTCTGGCTCTCCCTCGCTCGTTCTCATTAAAAATCTAAATAGTTTTTTTTTTCGCAAATTTCTTAACTTTTTTTGTGGGTTTTTTTGTTTTAGTAGTTTCGCTTAATAGACATCGAATATATGCTTAGCGCTTAAAGGGGGGGATATAGCAACCTTAACTTTCGGGTGTCCTTTATCATATATTAAATACCGATTTTCGGCCCTCAGAGCTACGCTTGCTTTTGTAAAGCAGTGCGTCAGCCATAAGCGCTCGATTCGGGCGGAAAACTGCTTACAGGAAAGTCGGTCTGCCAAGCAGGGTGTTCTTGTTCCGGTTTGGCAGAGCGACTTTCGCTCTCTCAAATGAACACACACTTTGTACCGTTGTGAGCGTGTGTGTGTGTGTGTGTTAAGGTGTATTTGTGGAATGCATGTGTATGTGTGTGTTTATCGTGTGTCAACTTTCGGTAGATCATTAGACGGCTCAACTATTTGTTAAATATTATTCATACGTATACGTAATCTGCTGTAAATATTTTCAAAAAAATTTCAACTAACAAACCAACGGCGAGTACAGTTTACACTGCCTGTAAAGTACGCTCGGTGTGTGGGTGTTCTCAGGTGTGTGGCTCAGGTTTCTTCAATTTGCACTATTTCACATTAGATTAAGATTTGCGGCTGCTCTACTTTCTATTTTTCGGTAAATGCATAGAGACAGGAGGATGCATCGATGCTCCCCTGTACTCTTCACATTCTAGTCGCTCATTTGCTGAGGTTTCAGTGTAATTGGTAATGTGTCTGTGTGTGGTTTTTGGAAATTTTTGAAAAAATATTTTGCTTGTTTTGTTGGCTAAACGCGTTTTCCTTACGAAAAATCTAGATCAACTTCTTCTAAATTCCGTTTTTTTTTTAGTGTATTCTTTGTGGTGTGTGTATGTTGACTTGTTTTTTTGTTTTCTTTTCGGTCGGGGAGAAGTTGGTCATATCCAGTCGTGCTTCTTACGCAGATTTAGCCTTTTAACTTTGGCTTGCGCTTCGCCTTCGGATGGCTGCCGCCGGGCCTGGAGTGGCTGGTGGTACTGATGCTGGTGCTGGTGCTGCTGCTGCAGTTGGTGGTGTTGGCCGGACTGATGGGCGGTGGCATTCTCATTCCAATATGCGGATGCGGCGGATGCAGCAGCGGCAATGGCAGTGGCGGCAGGCTCGGCAGCGCCAGCTCCTCCACTTATTCCAGCTGCTCTAAAAAATTGGGCGACTTGAAGTACTCGGGCACGGGATCGTCCATTCGCGATATGATCTTGTATATGGACTTCTTCCACGACTGCTCGGTGTCTTTGCCACCCTGTATTGCACGGAAGAACTCCCGCAGTGTCTGTTCGACCACGAAGCGGAAATTCTGGGGTACCTGTGGACCGATTTGTTCTCGATTAGCGATTTTCTTGGCTCCCAGTTGAGGTCATCTTGTTGTTGTTAGTAGTGGTGGTTCTTACGGATTCGCCCGGACTACCGATCCAGCATCCACGCGCACGGAGTGTGTGTGTGTGTGCGTGCATGAAGGATCGGTTCGGGGTTAGGGCGTTGGGCGTTGGGCGTTGGGTCTAGTGTTAGTGTTAGTGGGTGTGTTGGGCGTGGTTATTGGCATACCTCAATGTGGTTATTGCGATTGTAGTGCAAATTGAGCACGCGATACAATTCACTATCTCCAGCAATCAACAGATCATCGGGTGTCTTGATGCCTTCGGTGACAGCTTGTCGTGCATATTTCTCCATTTGTATGTAGTAGAATTCTCTGCAGATGCGTAGATGAGGAATATGTTTGGATTGGTCAGTATTCTGGTTTTTGGTTTCTTAACTATTCTATGGTTGTGGGTTTTATTTTATTTTTTTTTTGTTTTTTTTTTCAGCATTCAAATTTACAAAATCGCAACGTAAACGAAAGAATAAATATGGTTCGAACCAAGGCGGTGGGAAATGGGGGGTAAAACAATAGAAGGGGGGAAAGTCGTAAAAGTGGTAAACCAAATTCAAAGGAAATCGCTAATGCTTCGCTCGCTCGCTCGCTCTCACTCTCGCTCTGATTCTAGGGGTCCCTTTGCTGGCTTAATGCATTATATTGGATCGCTGTTTGAGTATGACATTATTAATAATTCGCTGCATACTCTTAGGCGCGCCCCAAGTGCTTCTGGGTGTGTCTGAGTGTGGGGGCGTGGCTCTGTGGCTGTGTGTCTGTGCGGGAGTGTGTAAAGAATTTTTAATAAATCTCAAATGTGCAGCAGCAGCAGCAGCAGCAGCCGCTCGTCTCATGGTGGTGCAATAACAATTGCAAGTCGGGGCGGCATCTTCTAGCTGCGGTTTCATCCCATTTTCCGGCAGCTGCCTTGGGGGCTGGGGATTTAATTAGCAAGTGCAGCGGGCTGCTGCTGCTGCTGCTGCGTCGCCTTGTTTAGTCAAGTGATTTGTGTGTGGGCTGCCATTCGCATGGGGGTTATATCGGATACCGGAGGACATTGAGGGGGTGGGTGCTGGCGGATTCTGGGCTCTATATATATATATATAGATAGATATATATGCCTTACTTGGCAACTGTAAGTGATTGCTTGTCTTCCGGCCTGACTGCTCTCCCTCTCTCGCCCCCATCTCACGGCTCCTGCATTGTCTGGCGCGCACTAATTGTTGTCTTTTCGCTGGAAATCCTTTGGTTCCCATCCCCCTGCTCTCTCTACCCCTTGACAACGCTCCGATAATCGCGCTAATTTCAAGATTTCCCAGTAGCAGCGCCAAATGCATTTCTCATGTTGTGCGAGTGCCGCTCGTGTTGATTTTTCCAAACAATAAGCGCAGAATGCGCAAATAGAAAATCTTTTCCTTCTGGCCCCCAGACCCATTCGCTTCTTTTTTTATATCCTTTTTTTTTTTGTTTTTTGCCCAGCTCCCCGGAGGCGGCAGCACTTGAACAGCGGGGGCGCTTGCCTGGGATTTGGAGCTGGCGGGGAATAATGAGGCTAGGCTGTTGGCTTGGCTTGCCTTGGCTTGGATTGGCCGAAAGAAAGGCAGCCCGCTCTCTGTGCGAGTGTGTGACACAGTCCATTGTGCGGCGGGTGTCCATAGTTATTAGGGATTGTCGGGATCTCATCCGTTAGCGCTTGGAATTGCGCGCTGAATTGCAATTAGCTTTGTGGCTGGCGTGTGGCAAGGGCTTGAGGCGATCCTTGTGCAAATATACACACACATGGGGCCGGGCAGGAAAAGGAAGCTGGGCGCTTTCGAATGCGCCACTTAATTTAGATAATAAGCCGGTGCAAGTGCAGATGCAGATGCAGTTGCCGTTGCAGAATGCCAAATGCGGAATGTCGGTGGGGCGTTGGGGCTTGACGGAAGTGCTAATTAGTTTGCATATTATTTTTCGTAGCCTATTTATTTGGGCCTCGCACCCCCACACACACACGCCGAAAGGGAGAGGGAGAGAGCATGGAAGGAAGAGAGCCACTAAAACACTTGTTGAAAGGCAGGCAGGCGTTGCTTTGTCAAGTGCATTCATCTCACCTCCCTCGCAACCTCTCGGGCTCTACATGTGTGTATGTGTGTGAGTGTGAGTGTGCTTGTGAGTCGGTATGCGTGTCGATGTGTACTTGTGTGAGTGTGTGTGTGTGTCTCCTTCTTCGCTGCACCTTCTTCCTTCTTCATCTTTACCATAATCATCATCATCATCCTTACGTTCTTCGCCCATTTGCGAATATCGTATGCAGTTCACGAATATGTTTATTAATAAGCTCACACATACTCACCCACACATATGCAGACATCTCTACCTCATACATTAATGAAGTAATTGGCAACACTTTGGTATTTTGTATCTATATATAAGCATCTGTACACAAGTCATATACGTCTATATACATACATACGGAATGGAGCAAGTATCGTATCTGAGTGTGGCTGTGTGCGTGTATGTGTGTGGCTCGTGAGTATGTGTTCGTATGTATGTATGTGTTGTGTTCACATATACATATGTGTATCGATGTACAGCAAGAAGATCTTTTCACGCGACGAGGAGAGCGGGACTAAAAAAAAGGGGGGCGCCAAAAGGACACTTAACCTCAAAAAAATAAAGGAAAGTGGCTTGATGAGAAACAAAACGCGTAAAAAGAACAGCGGGAGATTTGTGTGTTGGTAATGGGATGAATGTGCATGTGTGTGTGTGTCTGTGTGTGTGGGCGTATCCTTGAGCGCCTTTTTGCCAGTAGGATCCTGGCCATTGTGCTAAGAGACTCTCAAGTAGCTCAGCGTAGCAGGCATGAAAGGCGGCCGAAAGAAGCCCGCTGAATTTGTATGTGCCGGCAAACAAACTAATTAGCCCGCCAGGACTCGGCTGAATGCAGGGTCCTTTGCCGCTTTCTTTTCATTATTTGCATTTTGGCGAGCCAACAAAACGAAGTTACTGCAGCTAATGCAATTATATAAGTGGCCTGCTTGAGGACCTCGAACAAAAGGCACTTTTGTTAATTAGCCAACACACACACACACGCACACATGTGTGTGTTTCTATGTGGGGGGAGTGGGGGAAGCAAGGGGGGCGGTGCACTTAAGTAGGCAACACTTTTTAATATGCCCGCGCCACAAGTTTCTTGGCGCCCCTTTCCCCCAGCTCTCTGCTATTTTCACACTTGACTGTTACTCTCCAGGCACACCCTCGAGTGGCAGCAGCAGGCTCATCCTGGCCCCGGGCTCATCTTCATTTGGCCTCCGCCCCAAGAGAGATGGCTCCTAGTCCCGGCACTTTTCTTAAGTGCCCACTTTGGGCAACATGTTATTAGAGCCCTCGGCCCAGTGTCTGTTTTTTTATATGTGAGTGTTTGTGGTGAGTGTGGGAAACTCATAATATTAACTAGTGGCTAAGAGGGAGCAATAAAGCTGTTACAAATATTCATATACGGGGAAAAGCGATTAGAAAATAGGGAAAGCACTCTTTCCCACCAAGAAGAAAACAAAGGATGAACTCAACGGAATCTCATAAGTATGATAAAACTGAGAACTGAACGTAAAAACCGTTACATCAAGAGCTACCCCTAAGAAAACGTAAAGAAACAATCAAGAACCAGTTAGGAAATCAAAAAATATTCCCACCCATTTTAACCTTCCCGCCCCAAGAAGTCGAAGTCGAGCGGGGAGAGACAAGATGCCGCCGTTGCCTATAATATACCCCGATTCCCAGGCCAAACTATAGGGTTCGCTAATGTTAACTTGCGGCGAAAAAGGGATTGCAACCCCAAGAAATCCCCGTTGGCCAGAAATTCCGATAAAGCCCGAGAGCGTGCCGGGTCTTGATTTGTTGTCTTTTGTGTTCGGTTCGGTCGGTCCTTGTGCGCGCAGTGTGCGCAGGTAGGGGAATTTCTTGGGGTGTCTCGAGGACAATTCCTTAAGACGTTGCGCATGTCTTAGACAAATCGGAGTCGCAGGCAGCTGCTAAGCCGGCGATGAAAGAGGGTTGCAAGGCTCTGTCTCAGTCCAGGTGAGACCCTGTGCCACGCTCTGTTTTCTTTCTATTTGTTGTTTTCCTTCTTCTTTTTTTTTCGGGGCGGACAGATGCGGCCCGGATTTGGCGCGCAAATCACAGCGACTGCATGCGGGCCTACCTCACTTCACCTTCGTTCCGAACTCGGAATTCTCCGAGCCGATACCTTCGGTTCCGTTCAGTTCGGTTCAACCCGGAATCCCCCGGACTGGCGCGGCAGCTGTCGTTTTTCCTTTGCCTCTGCTCTCTTTTTTGCCTGTTGTCTTTTTTTTTCTTTTTTTTTTGGCAACTTCTTGCACGATTTCACGGACTGACAGTTGGAGTCGCGGAATGACAGCAACAATGGGGTGTTGCATGTCCTGCCTGGCCGGGACTGCTTCTTGAGTGCAAGTCGAGGACTTCGACAGGTGGCTGTCTGGCTTTGGGGCAATCAATTTCCCACCACCACCACCTCCCCCCCCGAAAAACTTAAATACCAAACTCAGGCGACAAACGAAATTATAAAAATGAATGCTGTTCGATTAGGCTAAATACTGGATTGGTTAATTGCTCAATATGGTCTAAGATTAATTATGTTGTTAACTTACCGGAAGTTTGAGAACCATTTCACCAATTGTGCTGTGTTATTCTTGTTGAACTTGATGTCCGGGAAGTACATCTTGAGCACCGCGGAGCTGGGGTAGCGCACCCAGAAGAACATCAGCTTGGCCTTGCGCAGGTGCATCGGTGTCAATGTAGAAGAGTGCAAAGGAGTCAAGGATTCGCAATGTCTGGTGGCGTTATAGATATGGTATATATGTATGAGATTATTTGTCCGATGGTCGATTGTCTTTCCAAATTTCCCTGTTCGTGTGTAGCAGAGCCCGGCCGAGGTATAGTTTATATGCAGAGTAGAGTAAGGGGGGGAGAGAGTGGGATACCATTCGATTCGATGGGATTGGATTGGCAACGTCTAACGTGGCTGCACTTTCGAGTGCCAATAATGAATGTCTAAGGGTGCCACCTCGCCCGCTCGCCCGCTCGCCCTTCTCCCAGCTCCTCCTTGAACCCACTGATTGAAAAAAGCTAAAGCTCAGCCGAGAGCGGCAGGAGGAGCGGGGGGGAAACCGGGGCCCCGGCAAGAGGCCAACGAGTGCAGCTCTTTCGATTGGCTGCTCGTCATTGATTTTTTCCATTTCTGTGGCTGTTGCGAAATGCAACTCAAGCCAGGCCAAGTCGACGATGATGATGATGATGACGACTTGAGGGGCCCGCCTGGGGCTCTTTTGGCCAAGGGGGCCACAGCAGGACGGTGGGGCGAGGCGGGGCAATAAATAAGGTTTTGATTACATTTTATAAAAGAATTTAGTTGGGGAAATAAATAAACTGAAGAAGACACTTGATTGGTTTCGTTTTGTAAGCGAGGTCCGGGTCGGGTTAAGTACCTTCTCGCCCCGATTTACCCCCTCCTATATTGCTATCCCTTTCTCTCTATCTCTCTCTCTCTCTCTCTCTCTGTGTTCCTCGCCAGCTCTGGCACACACTACAGTTCGGAATGGGCGGAAACTCACTTGACCATCAGCGACTCCGGCTCGGAACCAAATTGCATTTGCTTGTAAAAGGATATAGTAGGCTGCATGCCATCGAACTGCATGTCGGCCGAGTTGCACTCGGATTGGCGATCCTGGGCGTCCATGACGGCCCGCAGGCAGGTCTTGTAGTCCGGCGATCCGCCATGGTGGGCGGCTGCCAGCAGGGCGGGATGCAGCATCGACGGCGGGTGGGGCAGCGGCGGCGAGTCGCGTGAGTCCATCAGAGCCCCCAGACTGCCCGGCGGACTCGATGAGAGCTGCATCTGCTGGTGGTGCGGGTGGTGCTGTTGGTGGTGCTGCTGATGCTGGTGCAACTGGGCGGCCGTTGGCTGGCCAGGGGCCGCGTGCGGATTGAAGAACGGCGAGTATGGCGAGAAGACCTTGGACTCGTGCAGCGACGGATTGGGTATGGCCACAGAGGTGGGCAAGGACACCGGCATCATGGGTGGTGGTGGTGGCGGTGGCTGCGGATGGTAGGCACCTCCTCCGCCTCCTCGCGTCGGACTTTGAGCAGGCGTGGCATTGCTATTACCGCCGTTCGCCGTCTGTTGCTGCTGCTGCTGTTGCTGTTGCTGCTGCTGTTGTTGCTGCTGTTGCTGCTGTTGCTGCTGCTGCTGCTGCTGTTGGGGCGTGGTCGGGGGTCCACCGGTGGGCGGCACAACGCCATCCTGGGCCAGGATGCGGCTAACGGTGCGCGGGGTGATGCGCGTATCGGTGACCTTGTGGCGCTTCTTCTTGGGAGTGACAACCAGGCTGAGGGCCTCGTTCTGCTCCAGCTGCTGCTGCGTTTGCTGCGCATTTTGCTGCTGCTGCTGGGCGGACTGCTGCTGTGCGGATTGCTGCTGCTGCTGCTGTTGCTGCTGGTCGGGCGGCAGGCAGAAGGGTCCGGTCATCGAGTTGTATAGCGCGGCGGCGGCCACCGGATTCATTCCCTGCGGCGTCTTGGGCGCCTGGAACATGGCAGCCGCTGTGGGCGAAGGACGAATGTGAGGAGGTGGTATATTAAGGGTACTTAAGCTACTGTTAGTGGAATTCGCTGGTCCGCCAACCGCGTTAGTATTGGCGCCGGGATGATCCCCCGACTGCTGTTGCTGCTGCTGTTGTTGCTGCTGCTGCTGTTGGGCGGACATGGCTGCTGCGGCGGCGGCATGGTGCATTTGCAAGCCCATGGCCGCGGCTGCAGCGGCGGCGGGCGAGGCGAAGGACAGCTGGCTGCCATTGAGGCGGGGGGCGGAGATCAGCTGCTGGCAGTTTGGCGGCAGCAGGGGATGTGCTTGCTGCTGCTGCTGCTGCTGCAAGTGCTGTTGCTGCACTGCGCTCTGTTGCTGCTGCTGCTGGGCGCCCGGATGTTGCTGCTGGGCACTCGGTGGCTGCTGCTGCGCATTCTGCTGCTGCTGCTGCGCACTCGCCCCGCTCGCGGGCGGTTGGGAGGGCATCTGACTATTAGCTAGGAGTAGTGAACCATTATTACCTGATTGTGTTGCGGGCGCGGGTCCGTTCTGGGGCCGGTCCGCCACCTTGGTGCGCGGTGACTTCCGGTCGAGGATCTGCGAGGCCAGCAGCAGGTCCTTGTTGAGCTGCTCGGCCGCTGCCGTCACGGAGTCCGCCTGCTTGCTGAACAGCCGTCGCTGGTGGACGAAGCGCGTCACAATGGTGTCGACCAAGGCAGACAGCGAGGTGGTGATCTCCGACTTGAGCACGTCGGCCAGTCCCTCCAGATCCGTGCCGGACATGCGCATCATGGAGCTGTTGTTGCTGTTGCGCAACATCTGGAACTTCTCGGACAGCTCCGACTTTAGGGCGCTGTGAGCCGCGGCTCCGCCCATCCGCGTGGGCAGGCGGGCGGGCGCCGGGTGGTGCATCTGAGGACGCGGCGCCGAGGTGGCCACATGCTGCTGTTCCATCTGCTGCTGCTGGAGTTGCTGCAGGTGTTGTTGCTGGCGCTGCATCTGCTGTTGCTGCTCTTCCTTGCGCCGCTGCTGCTCTTGCTGCTCCTGCTCGAAACGACGTTGCTGCTCTTGCTGCTGCTGCTGCTGTTGTTGCTGCTGCTGTTGCTGCTGTTGCTGCTGCTGCTGCTGTTCGGCTGCCTCCTTGGCCATGCGAGCCTCCTGCTCGAAGAAGAATTGCTGGTACATGGCGGCCGCGTGCGACATATCGCCCATGTGCTGCAGGAGCGGTGGGAATCCCTGTGGCAGGGCGGGATGGCCCACGCCCACCAGCGGATTGTGCAGCTTACCGGACATCATCTTGCTCATCATCTGGGAGAGCATGTTGGCGCTGTTGTCGCTGCTCTCGCCGAGCACCGTCTTGGGCTTGATGGGTGACGGGGCGGGCGAGCTGGAGCCGGGCCGTTCCTGACCCACCTCCTCCTTGTGGCCGGGACTCGCGTCTCCGTCGCCAGTCAGGGTGGGTGAGGGCGACAGCTCGATGTGGTCGCTGCTGCCGTTGTCCGGTTCCTGCTCCTGTTCGTGCTCCTGCTCGACATCCTGGTCCTGGTCGAGCTCCTGGCACTCGGACTCCTGCTCCATTCGCGTGCACAGCTGCACATACTTCTGCTGCATCTCCGCCAGCTGCTCCTGCATGGAGCGCAGCTGCGACTTGAGGGCGTTCTTCTCCACGCGCTTCTGTTGGATCTGCGGTGACTCCAGCTCGTTGGACTCGCTGTCCTCCTGGTCGAGCATCATGCTCTGCAGGTTCAGGCCAAAGTTGAGCCCAGCGGCGGCGGCCACATACCGTTCCATGGCATGTTGCTGTGGCTGGTATAGCTTACGCTTCTTGCATCCGTTCACCTGGAGCTGTCCGGCCTGCGCCAGTCCCGAGGACGGGCTGCATCGCATTCCGGAGACGATGTTCTCGACGCGTGCCCGCTTCAGCTCCATGCCGGGTTTCTTGAGGCATCCGCTGCTGGAGTCACGTTTCTGTTCCACGCAGTCCTCGTCGTCGTCGTCGTCCAGGACGTCGTCCTTGCTGTTGTCTAGCAGCATCATGTCCGAGTGGCTGGGCGAGGCCAGGCTCTCGAGATCGGATCCCCGTGAATGCAGACCCATTAGTTCCACCTCATCCAGCATGTCGTCCTCGCTCTCCTTCTTGGTGGGCATCTGTGGCTCTTCGGGCGCACGGCTTTGGGATCGCTGGCGCGTTTCCGCTGCCTCCTCCTCATGCTCGGCCTCGTCCGGCGCTCCGTGGCTGTCCAAGGAGTCGGAGGACTTGCGCCGCAGGCTGCCATCGCTGGCCAGGCTGCTGTGGCTTCCAGTGCCACTACCACTCCGGCTGCTGTGGCTGCTGCCGTGCGGCGACTGCTGCGGCACTGGGGCCGTCTGGGGCTCACTCTTGATCTTGATCTCTGCCATTTCCGAGTCCTCAATGAGGCTGATGCTCTCCATGTTGTTGTTATTATTGTTGGTGGCAGCCACGATATTGTTATTGTTATTATTGTTGTTGTTGAGCTTGGAGTGAAGCTGCTCCTTGTCCTGGAGCTGCTGCTGTTGCTGCTGCTGCTGCATGGCCGTGCGCAACTCCTGGTCGAGCTGCATCAGCTCCTTCTTGCCCTGCAGGATGTTGCGCAGCATGTGATGCGCCACCAGGTCGTGCTGCAGTTGTTGCTGATGCTGCTGCTGCTGCTGTTGATCCCCGCTGCTGGCGCCGCCATTCAGCGAGCTAACCGAAGCTGCCCGAGGAGGAGATCCTCCAGCGACATCCGCGGCAGCTGCCTCCATTGAGCGATCACTGCACGCCGATACACGGCGGCTGCCCTTGGGCGAGGAGTGACTGGAGCTGTGGGCCGATCCTGGCGAGATCGAGGCATTGGTGCCGTTGCTCATCGGAGCACTGCTCGCCGGTGCAAGGCTGTTGTTATTGTGCTGCTGCTGGAGCAACTTGGACGTGGAGTTGAGGCTGCCGATCAGTAGCTCGGCACTGGTGGCCGTCTCCATGGCGGCGGCCAGCATGGCGTTGTCTAGGCTCTGGGGCAGGCCACTGGTGGCATCCTGGGCCTGCTTCATTTGGCGGCCGAATAGCTCGTTCAGCATCTTGGCCGAGGAGCCGCCGAACAGGTTGCCGAAGGCGGCCGTCAACAAGGACGAAGCGGAACTGGCGCCCGAAACCGAAACCGGTGAGCTGCTCGTGGGCGAGTGGCTTAGCTGAGCGGCGGCGGCGGCTGAGGCGGAAACGGAGGCTGCCGTGGCGATAGCTGGCGCGGATGGGGCCGAGCTGGCCGATTGTGGTTGGAACAGGGCTCCTCCACCAGCGGCACCCGCAGCAGCCGCGGCAGCGCTACTCATGAAGCCAGCGGCGTTGTTGTGGCCGCTGCTACTGTTACTGCTGCTGTTATTATTAGTGCTACTATTGTTGTGGTCTTTGCTCAAGGATCGCGGACGCGAGCGACGATTCACTTTACAACTAATCGCGTTTCCGTTTCCGTTGCTGTTGCTGTTGCTATTACCGCTACCGTTATTGCTCGAATTTACGTTACTCGTTACGCTCTTAACTGAAGTTACTATCGGTTTTTTAGCCGCGCACGTTGTTGTCTTGCCGACGGCCGTTGACTGACTGATTTGCCGACTACTGCGGGCGCTGCGATGACTGCGACTGCTGCCGCTGACGCTGCCGCCACTGCGATTACAGTTGTTCGCCGTTGCCGTTACCGATGCCGATGCCGTCGTCGTCGTCGTCGTCGCCGCAGCCGCTGCCTTGCTGTTGCTGTTATTGCTGCTGCTGGCGCTGCTGCTGCTGCTGCTGGCTTCGCAGCCTTCGAGCACGACCACGACGTCGTCGTCGGAATCGTCAGATTCGCCGTCGCTGTCCACTTTCTCCTTCTCCTTCTGCTTCTTGTGCTGTTGCCTGCTCTCTTTCTCTTCGACGTCTGTATTGGTGTGACTTGTGTCTGTTTTGGTGCTAGCGCTCTCGCCGCAATTCGCCGCACTGCCTTCGCCGTTGGTCTGTACTAGTATGGGTGATGTGTGTCCGTTGCTGTTCGGCGGCGGCGGTGGCTTAACCGTTGTTGTCTCCGGCTCCGTGGTCGCCTTCAGCAGCACGTTGTTCTCATCGCTGTACAAACCAAAACAGTCAGCGTCGTACTCCTCTGATGACATCATAAGATGATGCCCACCAGCAGCAGCAGCTCTCTCTCGCCTCGCCTTGCCTGCTGCTCGCTGCTGTTCCCCGCCTGGCTTCGATTGGTGGTTGTTGGACTCTCCCTGCCGCCACTGGCCTTCCCCTTCGCGAGAGAGTTAGCGGGCGAGCGAGAGAGTTTTCGCCGCGGCGTATGCGTGATTTCAAGTTTAAGTCCTGGCTGACGGCTCTTGCAAGCCTAAGTCGTGTATGTCCTTATATCCGAGTCCTGTTCCTGGGTCGCGCTGTGTGCTGCTGCTGCTTGCTGCTTGCTGCTTGCTGCTTAGTTCAAAACCTATCCTTTGCTGGCTGCCTGGCCGCGATGTCCTTGCTGCTGCCTCAGTTGTTGCTATAGTTGTTGCTGTAGCGCCAAACGTTGAAATTTTGCTGTCGCTCAACTTTCTGGTCGAAATAATGTTCCAGTTCAAAAGTGGTCGCCTCCTTCTGGCCGCTGCTGACAGTCTGTCGCCGATTTTGCGTCTGCGTTTTCTACGTTTTTTTCTGCGTTTTCTAATTGTGAATTTTGTTTTGAATTTTCGTTCCACCACCACACACATGCGAATGTCCTTTGCATTTAATTTTATTTAGCTTTGATTTGTGTTTCCCTGCGTCCTGCAATCTCCGCCACCTTTCCCTTCCACAGCTTTCCTTTCCTCTCCTTTGATTTCACTCTCAAAAACGCTGTTTTCTTGCGAAATGTTTTTCGAGATTTGTTCGTTTTCCTTTTTTTTTCGTCGTTTTTCGTTTTTGGTTTTTCCTTTTTTGGATTTTTCGTTTTCGGTTGGTTTTCTTTTTTTGTTTTGTCGTTTTTGGGTTTTAGTTGGTTTTTAGTTTGGTTTTGGTTTGGATTTCGTTTTGAATAATCCTTGCTTGCGCTCAAAAAGTCTTTCTGGAAAATTAATGGTAGGCGTGGGTTAAGTATCTGCTCGCAGGATGCTCGGAGAAATGGGGGTAAGGTAAGGTCGAAAAGTGAAAGTGGCTGCTGGCCAAAAGCCTCTGGTTTGGGTGCACCACTCGATTGGTGCTCGGTCTGGCTGTGGGGGGAGCTGTGCAGGGGTGGCTTCTCCCCGGTGGTGGTCGTCCTTAATTCAGCAAAAGGCGACGGCCACCCTCGAGCCCTCCTCCCACCCCAGGACTCAGGGGCTTTATCTAATTTCTCCACTCGAATGTGTGTGTATGTACCCGCCCCCTTTCTGCTTTGTGCGGCAACAAATAAAGATAAGTCACTTCGCTTCGTTTTCGCTGATAAACAAGTTTGACTTACTTTCCTCTGTTACAAATAACACAGATACAACACCGTAGATACATAGATACTTTGCATATGCCCATGGGTCGAATGCGTAAGCACTCGAAATAATCAATAAGGGAACTTTGGAACTCGACAAATGCGTCAAAGCATCGACCAGCTCTATGACTAGCCATCGATCACGCCGTCGTCTATCTTTGAGCTCTCGGGGCCATGTGCAGTTCCAAGAACAACGGACCACGGACTAGAATCCTCCCCTTTGATAGACTTCGATCTTGAAACATGAGAGCAGTTTTACATAGATTACTGTATGTACAGTTGGAACTGACAACATCTGAAACTTCAGCTTGTCTTCAAAGGATTGTCTCTGTGAAAGTCTTAGTTCCTTAAGTTATATAAATTTATAGGATACTCTGCCAGACAAACTTAATGAGACCTCGAATTATAACAGAGGTTCTTCGAAAAAACCAACCTCTGTATTATATATTTTACATTTTCCCCGATCAGAGTTCCAAGAATGTTCCACGACGAACCCAAAACCCACCCGTTTTCGAATTTTATTCGACTTTAACTTCAATTGCGAGTGCAATGGAATGCAGCCCGAGTCAATGTCAATAGAAGCCACCCCTCGTCGGCGTTCTTCTCGATCCCTTTCAGCGACTGTACCTCCAAGGGCTTGCAGCTTGCAAGGACAACGCAGAGAACCGACAAGAACCGACGACGGCCAAGAGGGCGAGAAAAATAGCCACCCCTATGCAGGGCCTAAAGGACCTACGGGACCCATTAAGTCCGGGCTTGGCAGGGCAGAGGGAAATGAGAATTCCTATGCACAGCAGATCGAGATATTGAAAATTGTCAAATTTACCACAAACAAAGCGTTATTTTTCTCTGTCGTCCATCATAGATCCTCCTGCAAAAGAAATAGAAGGAAATGGGGAATTTATTATCTGATATTAATTTAAAAATATTCCTATAAAAATACAAAATAAATTACTTACATCACAAAAGTAAGAATAAATAAATGCTTATAAAAGCTCTTTAATATTGTATGCATTCTGTTAATAATGGGGTTTCTTATATACATAAGAAATAAATATGTTAAGTAAATTATGACTAAAGTAAGCATTTACTGTATACTTTCGTATATAAATATATGTACTTTTTCGGAGGCGTTTCCTATTGCTTTGTAGAACAAACTATACAATATCTGATTTCTAAAAACATTAGTTTTTCATTGAAGTAATTGAGAATAAAGCAAAATATGTTGCTTAAGCTGTTGATTACATAGGGGGAGTGAATAAACAAGATAACCTAAATATTTATCTGAAGCCATTTAGGCATACTATCCCCCCTACTTTAGCTCTTTCCCCTGCAATATTATATATTATATATTCATAATGATAGACTGAGCACACGTGCCCGTATACCTAACTCAAGGAAAACTACTTAATTGCCTTGTTATGTCTACAACCTTTTCTTCAGTAGCGCTTTTCCAAGACACTTTTGTATCTATCGCTGCTAGAGACAGTTGGCATTCACAAGTTCAATGCACCTAGGGACGTGGGTTTGGTCTAGGAGCGTTATCAATAGAGGTAGCAGGCCCTTTCAACTTCAACCCCTCGAGGAGCTGGAACATATGGCGCTGGCAAGGAAAACTAGGACCAAAGAAAGTTGCCAGCTGAGGCGAACTTCCCACCTACGAGCAGCGAACAGCAGCGCAGATAATTACGACCTTAACACATTTTTCTGTTTGTATTTGATGAGGAAAAACGCTGTACGCGGCTTCGCGTACTTTGCATGCGCTGGAAATATGAGGGAGGAGCAGCGGCAAGGGATGGGCAGGGGCGGGAGTATATCTCAAAGTGTGCTTTGGAATGTGCCTTCACAGATCGCGGCACACGGTAATGTGCTCGTCGCCGCACAAGCGAACGAAGTGTGGCACGGCCATGTGTCTCTCCTCCTCGTGGTGGTCGGGTGTCATCATTAAAATATGCTTTGGCCTGGCTCATAAAGGGTCTGTGGAGGGAAGGGGTCGGGTCGAGGGCGGGGGAGTGGGCACTGTGACACGGTCAAGTGACTTTAAAATCCGTTAAAAACAAAAAGTGTCCCAAAAAGCGAACGAGTGGCAATTAGGCATTATAATTCCGCTTCAAAGATCCATTTTCCAACATTAAATAGCAATCTGTCTGGCTGAGATTCGCTCGGAATGGGATAGGAAAATGGGGAAATGGAAAATCACGAAGGCTATGCGAAATTTTTCCAGAATCTGCAGCCCCTATCCCAAAATCGGATGCGGAAGGAAACGATCGCCGGAGCCAACAGCTTATGATCTCAAATGATTGTTTGCCAGCAAAGGGGAGTGTTTGCTGCACTCGAAAAAATAAATAAGAGTTCATTGAGATGAATTTCAAGATATTTAAGGAATTATTCATTAAAAAACTGAGCGATTTTAGTTTCAGGGGGAATAATGACACATTTTGTAAGGATATTTTTTTGTATTTAAAATAAATACAAAAGTATCTCTTTATATTTAAAGAAAAAAAGAATTTATACCTAAATCTTTTATATCTAAAGGTTACTTTTTACAAGGAAATACTTTCCCTTATAAAGTTCTGGCTTCTGTACAAATAAAGTCACATTTCTGACAGTGTACAAGTTATGGTTATGGCACGAGCGGAGAACGATGATCGGAGCACACCTGGACTCCCTGTCTATGCCTCAATGCGCGTGCTCACAAGCTGGCGATCGCAGCACGAGGAGGAGGAGGAGGAGGAGGGGAAGGAATAGGAGCCGGAGGAAGAGCAGGAGGCACAAGGCAGAAGGGATCGAGGAGGCAAAGAAGAGAAGCCAGGCAGACGGAACCAAGGGGCGTGCTCGGTGGTGGTGGTAGTTGACATCCATCGCGCCGGGTAGCGATTTTTACCTGATCCCGCTGCTATTTGACTAACGGGTGGGGCGCCGGAAGTTGTCGGAAGTCGACGACATCGATAAAGTTCAAAAAAACACCTTTCAACTTGTTTTTGGCATTCGAATCCAATGCAGTTGCAGTTCCCCAACACGGTGGGGAGAAGAGTAGGGAAAGAGAAGTCCTAATCCTGCCGCAAACACATTAAAATTATGTTGCCGCAAAGTTTGCTGGCAGAGTCGTTTCCACGAGAATTGGCAGCGGCAACTTTGTGAAGCGAATTGTGCTAAAAGAAAATGTCCTTTTCTCTGCTGTCTCAGCCAGAGATTTTATGCGAAAAGTTTGCACGGAACTTGCCAAAAGGCAAATGCCGATGGCGGGTTTGCAATGCAGTAAACTCGAATTATTATGATGTCAGGCTCAGGGCCCAGCCTCAGTTATTGTTATGGCCACTGGAGGAGCAGGAGCTGGAGCCGGTGGTGCACGCTTCTTGGGCTAAGCCCTCGACTGCCAGATAAGATACAGATACTCGAACATGGAAATACTCTCACAGATATCGGGCGTTTGCTCGCCATATGGCGAGTTATAGATACGACATCCGTGCGATACTTTCGAGTGGAGCCGGGCAAGGTTTCACCGCTGCACTTAGCCGGGCCGAAGTAGGTTGCCCGGGGAGCCTCAGTGATTTTTTCAGTGATGTATGGGGAAAAGTGGATACCATAGAGGATACTATGCCATCCAATATAAATGCAACCCAGACTTTAACAAAGAAGATCCTATGATATATATACATTCCCAAGTACATTTTCCGAATTTATTGCAATAGAATAGTATTACTCTGGAAGATGTTCAATGCCATTTTTAATACTGGTTTTATTGTGGCTTTTCTGCCAGAGTTACAGACTTTCTAGTGTTGTCCCCGTACATTCCGGGGTATCCTCTTGGTCTGAACTCAATCCGTTGTTCTTGTCCTGCTGTTGTTTTCAGACATAAGCACATTTTGTGGTCGCTGTTTGTCGTGGCTGCGTTGCTGGCTTTTATTGTCTTTCAGCGCTTGATTAGATAGCACACATCGCCGGCACACTGGCAACTACATATGTATGTTGTGTGTATCTGTGCGCGAGATACAGATACGGATACGGATACGGGGCCAGGCACGCAACGGCAGCCAGAAAATGGCCATATGTGGCCAAGTCGGCTCCCACCGCTCGCCTTTCCGACTTTTGTTTGGACAGTGGCCGCTCGTCGCGCTCGACTTTGAGGCTTTCGCCTGCTCCTTCCATCTCCGCCCACTGCCCTTCGGCCGGGCCTTGGGCCCTGCACCTGCACCTGCCACCCATCCACCTTCCAGCAACCGGCACCCACTCCCGCCCCCACCTTCGTGTCTGGTGCTTATCGCGCTTTTGATATCGGTGGGGGGAACAAAAAAATGAGAAAAGCAGCAGGGGAAAATGCATGCCTAACGTGTGTCCTTTGGCTTCGCCTATCTATGCAGATATCTTTCTCTGTCTCTGTGTGGGTGGCTGGTCAAGGGGCGAGGAGCTGGAGCGGGGCTGGCATTAAAAACATTTTCATTGTAATCAAGCGTACTTTCTTTTATTATTATTATTTTGCCTCTCTTTCCGGCACTAACGACGCAAATTACTCAAATGTATCTGCCAGATACTTTTTGTTTTCTGCCCCGATGTCGTTCGTGTATATATCTTCCTCCTGCTCCACCGCTCTACCGCTCACCGTCTAGCACTGCTCGTATATTATTTATTGATCGCGATAAGCGGCACGAAGCCAATTTCAAGCGTTAGCCAAATGATACTTGCCTCCGCCACCCCCTCACCCGAATCGCTCCTCCGACTCTTAGTCGTAAGTGCTTTTTGCACTCGCTTCCAACTAATTTGGATTGTACTAGATGTACAGTTGCCACAAGCTATTGCTTGCCCAGAGTTTTAGTGTGACCCTACTCAAGAAAAGATTATCCGACTCTTAGATATAATACCTTTTGGGAGCTTGGTTTGCTTTGTATAATTAGTATAGTCCCTTCAAGTTCAAAAACATCCACCTAGTCATTAGTCGTAACTAGTTGTTTGCCTATTCAGATTGTACGAGAAGTACAGTTCCAGCAGTCAGTCTCAGTGTGCTACTATTTGGTTTGAAAGTTTCTACTAGCAATAGCTTTTATAAGGCTTTTTGATTTGTTTAAGAAGTTCTTGCAAATATATTTCTTCTCAACCACCTTCTCTCTAGTTTTAAGTCGTAAGTACCTATTCGACTCAATCTTCTTTTAATTACACTAGAAGTACAGTCCCAGCAAGCAGTGTCAGTATGCCCGTTTAGGACCCAGTCTCAGTGATTTCCCCTACATCCGCTTTGGTGCGTGGCAGTAACCCTCTTTCGTTGCATTATTAACGTCGCAATCAGAGGTAGACCCGTGCAGCTGGCAGATGTCGTCTTCCCCGAATAAGTCACCCCCTCGAACGTCTTGAAGACGCTCTGGGAAACCAACTGTCGTCGATCGTCGGCCGTTACATTCACCCAGGTTTCGGGGTGTATGAGTTTATGATGGTGTGTCCTGGGGTCTGGCGTGTGCTGTGCGGGCATAGAGCGTAAAAGGAGAGTCAAAGTCACTGAGTGGAACTTCAAGGCACTCGCAAGACCCACTCCATCAAAAGTTTTTCCACCTTCTCTAGGCCGGCTGGCTTTTCTGGCTTTTGTAACGTATTTCTTGGCCAACTCGGCGTGGGGTGTGGGCATTCCGAGGAGCTATTGGTGGTGGGGGGGGCAGAAACTTTGGCACGCAATGTCGCTTGGCTCCAAATGCGACGCCTCCAAAGTTGCTTGAATAATTCAATTTTTCGTGTGTCCGGCGCGTAATGTGTCCATTTAGCCCGGGGTCATTACGAGACGCACATGAGCAGGCATAAACACTTCCTTCCTATCCATTCCGCCCACCTGGCGGCGGATGGGGTTTAGTTCCTTGACAAAACGCCTCCTCCGCGGAGACCAGCTGGGACATTTAGTCGCCGCTTGGGCTGGGTTTTTGTTTTTTGGTGGGTGGTGCCGGTGGTTGACTTATTTTTATGACAAATGCGAGATATGTTAATGCGATAGGCTGGCGGTTATTAAGGAAATTACCCACACATGGCAGAGTCCTGCTCTGCGAGTCAGTCCTTGAGCCGAGTACAAATATTTGAAGTTTCAATTTCAGTTACAGCGTGAGCGCGGCCCTTAATAGGATACATGTATCCGGTGCCGAGAAATGACTCCATGTCATGCCTCAAGATAATTAAAGGTTGTACCTAGACAGAGCGCCCATCTTGCGGGTGGCGAAGGTGGCTCTGATTGCATGTCCAGAGCCTGGAACGGCACTTGGGTGTCGTTTTGCCTCGCCGCAGTGACTAACGTGGGACCCGGAGCTCCCGACCTCCCGAGCTCCCGCGCTCTTGCTGAGTCATCCAGTGCCTCGCACTCGGGGCTAAATTTGTTTAAATTCATCTGCGTATCAACAAATTGATTGTATTTAATTCAATTGAACCCGGGCAAAGGCAGAGGGCACTGTGGCGACTATCGAGCAAGTTTTTCGAGGCATCTCCGAGGCAAATTGACTTGAATAATGAAATTTGCTGCTAATAAAGGCGGTCGCTGCGATTCGTTTTCATAACGAACGCGGGCAGGGGATCGGTCTGGGACTGGGTCTCCGATTGGTTCGGATTGGGTTGGGGCCGGGGTGTAGCTGGGCGTTGAGTCAAAAAGTCGCAATAAAATCTTGTAAAGCATAAAATTCAATTCGGTCCATTGTTCGGGCTGAGCTCCTCCTTTTCATCCTTTGTCCGTCGTGTTTGGATTAAATGGAAAGGATTTTCTTGATCAAACAATGGTCGTGCCGAGGGCGTACAGATTGCAATACAATTGTTGATTTATGCATCGGAGATGAAATTCTTGGAACACTTTCGCAGCGATTTGCCGGCTCTCTCTTCCTATCGTCCATTTAATTCCTCCGTAATTGCAATGAAAACTATAGTACTTCAAGCTGGAGAGGAGGAGGAGTCGGCGTTCTTGCAGAAAATCTATGTGGGCCGGGCCGTCCGAGTTGCATCCTGGCTTATCCTTGGCAGGGCACCCTAGCCCTCTGCTGGCTCCTCGACAAGTGACAGTTTCAATTAAAAAAAAGTTAGGAACCGGGCCATCCCTCGGACCGAGAGACGAGTCAAGCTGCCAGCCGGGCAAACAGAACTCAAGTAGTTGCGGACTGCTAGCTGAGTCGGATTCATTATGATAATTTAGTTGCTGGAGAATCCTGTCCTGCGCCTCCGCTTGACATTTGAAGAACTGTGAAGGGCCTCGAGCCCCCTGGCTAGAGGAGCGCCAAGGACGAGCTAACGACGCTGCCGGGACATTAATGAAATTAAATTTTGTGGAAAATGGTTTTGCATTATGAAATCGGCACAAGGAACCCGCGACAGAGAGTGGGTTGAGTGGCCTCCTCTGTTCGGATCAAAGAGGGGGAGCACGTGCTGCTGCTGGTGCTGCCCGCTGATTTTCCAAGCCGAGCCGAGCCGTGAATCAGACTTAACGACCAGTGACCAGTAACCCCATCCCGATGCACCTCCTCGGCGGATGACTACTCCTCTGACAGCTCGTCAGCTGGCCTCATAACTCAGGCCCGGGCTCGTTCTTTCGGGTCCGCAAGTCAAAGGCTGCAGCACTTAATGAGCGCATCCGGTGGATGCACTATCCCCGATGGTTCCACTGCTGGCATTGCTTCATTGCACTTTACATTAAAGTCCGCGACATTACACAATACGAGCATTAATGTTCATTAGTGTCGTCCACTGGCCAGCCGGGCTGTCTTAGGGGGTTGTCTGCCGACATATCCATATCCATTTCCACTTCGATGTCGATGGGATGTCGATGTCGATGTCGATGTCGAAGTCCATGCCATGTCCCTGTCATAATGGCATCGCGAAGAGGTGTCAACGTATTGCAGCGCTGCACGCTCAATTAGGGAAGGTCACTCACCGGAGAGTGGCGGATACGTCATCTTGGGGAGACGCATCTTCGGCTGGTAATTGAAACCGAGCGGCGTCTTCTGCTCCTTCTGCTGGCCCAGGAAGTGCAGGCAACCGCCGTGACGTTTTCCGTCTTCTGGCCAGCTTTGTTTGCTTTTGGTTTCGGCCTTCTGGGCCTTTGTTTCGCCGAAAGGTCTTGTCTTTCAGCCAGGCGACGACTTGACTTGACCCTTTGTCTGGCTGCGGTTCATTAAGGCAACTCGAAACCCTTTTAATTGCACCCCCCCGCCGCCGCCGCTCGCCGTGTCTCAGTTCGAGGCCTGAGAACTTTTTTTGAGCCTCTTCCACTCTGGCACTGCATCGCCCAGATTTCGGGGGAAGCTATTTGTTTCTACGACCGGCGACAACGACTCCAGAATTAGTTGATTTATGAATTATGACAATGTGGACCAGGGCAGATAATGCAGACAGACAGTGTGTCTGCTAAGCTGCCGGATATTCTAATAAAGCGGCCTCCAGCCACCAGCTGCAATTGCAGCGAGTGCAGATTTAACACTTCTTGTCAGAAGTTGATTGAAGCAACCCCCAGCAGACCAGTTGAGACCTCGACTTCGGCTCTGGTCCATCTGCAGTCCAAGGAGGAACCGGCAGTTGTCGAATGCGGAACTATGAAACTAGTCCGCCATGGGAACTACTACTGCTGCTGCTGCAACTGCTGCTGGACTCAAATTAGTGCAATCAAGTTATCTTGTGCGTATCTGTACTGCTGTTCTACAGCCACTTGCTGGCAATTGTATCTTTGCATCTAACACTTCAATTGGGCGCTGCGGTGGGAATTTGTTTCGCCTCGCCGAAGGAGGAAAAACTATTTAAAAAAGGAAATTATTAAAAATTATTGCCGACCCTTGGTTGTGGCCCTGGTCCCTGTTTACGGGACCGTGTGAAAAGCGCACCCTCGCCTTTTCTCCACGATCAACGCGATCTGCGATCAGTGTTCTGCGAGCGGCATGCAAATGGTTGTGGAAATGGAAGTGGAAATGGTTTCCTTTGGCCCAGCATTGGTTCTGCTTCAAGGCTTCAAGGCAGCGAGTCCCGGGAATAGCTTTACATGATTCGGCAGGTTTCGTTCCCAGCTGGCCAGGCGCCTTTCCTCCCTCTTTTGAGGTCCTGGCCCTCTCGGCTCCTGGCAAGCAAAGCGTGAAGTTTCCTTTTTCCTTGCAAGTAATTTTCGGAATACTTTCCCCTGACATGTCAACGCCCTAACTTTTGGATGGACTGGACTGGGGCGGTAGAAGGCAACGAATGCAGGCAAGTTCATTGTCGCCACCCTCGGGCCGAATTCATTACGCGAATGTATCTCGCAGCTCGCAGATGCAACCCCAAAAGTCGCCCCAAATGTTGCCAAGAAAAGCTGGTAAAAAGTCTTGAAAGGCACTGCACAAGGACAAGAAGGAGGCGCCAAGGGATGGGTGGCGAATCCGGCATCTCGAGCAGCAACTTGTGGCAATGCAACCAGAAGACAACCCACACCAGTCGCCGACATAGCCCAGAAGGGTGGTTCTGCCAAGGACATTTGAATTCTGACTGCAGCAGCAGCATTACCCAGACCCAAAGTCATTCATTGAATGCTCTATCCGGCGAGGGGTATGTTAAAATAAGCAACTGCCGGAAAATGACATTAAATGTCATATAAGTTGTATTATATAATTTGATATGTAAAAATCTAATTAAAGGTATTTTTGTTATATAAGAACATTAATTAAATAAAAAAAAGAGTATGCAAAAAATTCATTCAACTCCTAAGACCTCCCACTCAATCTTTGGCGAAGCAAAACGCATTTCATTTTGGGCTGTCGGTCTGGAGAGTCTCAAGCCCTGAGATGCCAGACAAAAAAAAATCAGGAAAAAAATGAAAAAGTGCATAATATGAATCTATAATACATAATAATAAAGCTTGAAAGCAGCACACAGCCAGTGGCGGGTGGTGAGAGCCATCCGCATCCTTGGCGTGCTGCTGGCAAATAAAAAAAGGGTTGGTCGTCCTGCCAAAGTCCTAAGCGAACAACAAGAAATGCAAACAGAAAATAAAATTTTCGTTGAAAAGAAATTAAAAATCTGCAAGATTTGCATTTTGGACGAAGTAATATATGTATAATATTTTTGCGGGCGGATTTAAAAACTTTTGAGTGTTCACCTCAAAGTGCAGGCAGGGCTCCGAGTCCAATTCCTGACTCTGGCCAGGCTCTCTAATGATGCTGCTGGGCGCTTTGAGTCTCAGGCCCAACCAGTTCTTTGCCTTCAGCTTGGTTCAATTTTAATTAATGAGCACACAATTCGCCGCATAATTTGCATTTCATATCTCGGCCTCCTTTCAGCGCGGCCTTGCCATTATCTAAGCATAATGGCAATGGACTGCGACTTGGACCCGCTTAATTAAAGGTTTCGCCCCTGTGCCACCGTCTCCGCCGACGACTTCCACCTGGCAGCTGGCAGCTCCGAAGCTCACAGCTCTTTATCTCTCCGGGCATAGAATAAACACAATATGCAAAGTTTTTCCACGGCCATTGAGGCGCGGCCCATTGAAACGTGGGCGCCAGAAGAAAATTTGAGCAAAGGAAAAGTGCAATTCATTTATTTGCGTTTCCTTCTCCGGGCTCTTTGGCCGGTTTCACTCCTCTTTCTTCTTTTTTCTTTTTACTCTTCTTTTCTTTTTATTTTGGCCAGTTCACGGCAAGGAGTCGTCCGGCAGTCTTTCCTTGCCAGCCTTCATTCATATTTATATGCGCTTTGTGGAATGCTGCAGAAGCTGCTGCTCCTCCTCCAGCTTCCTGTGACTTCTTCTGCTTGTCTCAGTCCTTTTCTGGCTCCTCGATGCTTGCTCCTTGCTCCTCACTCCTGGCTACCATCTCCTCGTACCTGTGTGCAATGCACTTGTCAAAGCTTAATTGAAGGCAAGATTGCAGTCTGACTCGCTGACTCCGTGCCACCGTTCCTCCGGGAGTGTGTGTGTGTGTGTGTGCGCGCTCCCAGAGTGTGTGTGAATGCGGCATATTTTCCCAGCGACTTGGCAAAAGTCGCTGCAACGTGGCTCAAACAAAGTGAAAGCCAAAGAAAAGAAATTACGCGCCCTGTACCAGGTGCTAGCAGAAGGGCATATAAGAACCAAAGGAAGCAGACCAAACTAAGCTTAAGGAAAATGTTTTCTGTTATTTTTTAAATATTTTAAGTAAGCATTTAACCTGTTTTTTTTTAATTTGTAATGGAATTTTGATATTAAGCTCTTAAGTAGCCATTTAAATTAAAAGAAAATCCCTTTTAAACTACCTTTAAAAGTTCCTTTAGTATTTTTTTTTCTATAAGGGTATAAGATATTCGATCAGTTGTGCATTTGCCTCACTGCCCTGCAAGTGCCTGCCAGCTGCCAACTAGCAGCGTAAACGATCTCCAGGAGCGACCTCCTGCCTCACCTTTCCGCCCCTTTGGAGCCACCCGTTTCCCGCTCAGGCCGCAATTTGCAACAAAAAGAAACCAAAATTAGACAAAGACACGGGAGTGGGTATGGAAATGGTAACGGGACTGGGACTGGGACTGGGACTGCAACAAGGTATAGGTCTGGATCCGAGACGGGTTGCCCTACTCAGGCACACACACACACACACACACGCTGGGGCGAATAAGGAAAGCCAGCGACGGAGACGTCAAAAGAATGCAGTTAAGCACACAATTGACATTTGAAACGTCAACTTGGGAAACCACTCGAGCTGAAGAAGTTGCATAAAAAAGTGCCTCCGTTAGGGGTTTCCTTTGCCGCTCCCTCGGCATCCTTCAGGCTCGCTTCCTTAGGGATGAAGTGGGGCCAAGGAATCCGGGGAAACGGCTTCTTGCCTGGCCTGACTGCAGTTATTTGCTTGGCAAATAAATTTCCATGCAATGCGGAAAGTGGAAAGTGCACGGTACGGACGGCCAACGGGGCGAATGGGTTATCTTTCTTGCCATGCTCTCCATTCTAAGATAATCAACAAACGGCGGCTGATGCTGAAGACTAACGATGTGCGCATATCTGATTGCAGTTTACTGTTGCATGCATCATTAAAATGTGTCTGCAGCGGCACCGGTCCTCGGTCTTTTACCCCTGTAACGCCCTGCAGCCCGTGCCTGTGCCTGTGCAGCATTTTCTTTTTATCCTACTTTGCTCAAGGTGGAGAGCCGTCTATTTGCATAGGGGTTTGGGGACGTAAAAGTCGACAGAAAAGTCAGATGGCACATAGATTGAAAGATGCAACCGCACTCCTTTCCAGCCTTGGAGCAGCGTGTCGCTGAACTGTCCTGCCTGTCTTTCAGCCCGATTTCCCCGCAGTTGATTCGGCTTTAAGGCCCGGCATGGAGGGGAGTGGAGTGTGGAGTCTATTGCCCGGCTGCATGTGAGCTGGCGGTTGCCTATTAAGTAACCCGTGGAGACCACTTTGCTGCCAACTCGCATCCATGCAGATATTTCATTAAGAGCCACGGCAAACCCGTGAAGAAATAACTTTTGCAACATTTTTCCAGCGCCCCAAAAAAATAAAAAAACAGAGAAAAACTCACCGAGGAGGAGGCCTACAGCGCGGGTACTGTAAAGGTTTTTCCAGGCGCCCCCAAACCCCCTTCACCTTGCAGAGCAAAGTTTTTCAACTGCGGCAACTACCTCAGAAATACCCACACAGATACGCACGCACACACACATCTCAGTTATGCCTGAAAGGAGGTGACTGCATATCCAACTAGGCAACTCCTCGCCTTTTCTACACACAGAAAAAATATATTACCTTAAGATTATTATATAACTTCTATATAAATCTATTGAGAAATTTCTGATGATTAGAAATCAATTAAAATGCTGTCCAAATGTAGGCTACGAAATGTGACGTTGCTTACTTTTGGCCACCTTTTCAACAGACTTCAGAAGCGTTTTCTCATCTTCTAGATTTATGTAGACGGGTGTCGATGGATGGATTTATCTCGCAGTGTACCGTTCTCGCCCCAGCATTTGCCAGCTTTTCCCTTCTCTGAGTACTAACAAAAATTCATCCAGCGGCAGCTAAGAGCGCAAAAATTATGTTGCATACATTACGGCGTGCACACAAAAACAAAAGAAACTGCAGCAGCAACTTTCTACAGCTACGGCAGCAAATTTTCTTCAGGGCCCACGCCCCCCGCCCACTTGTGGCGGCCTTTTCCCACTGCAATTCGCTGCTGCTGCTACTTCTGAGTAAATTAACTGCATTTCTTCACTGCCTGCCGCACGGCTGTTTCGTTGCATATTCGTAGGCGCCACAGCCCCGGTGGCATGGGCGGTATTCGACCCTTTTCCCTAGGTGAGAGAAGGAGGGCGCGCCCCCAAAAAGGGTTGAGCCCAGCGAGTTGCAAAACAAGTTTTACTTGTAGAAATTGTACTTTGCATTCGCATTAATTAATTAAAAATAAAATATATAAGGGTGGAGACGGGCTCGGAAGGGTGGCTCCTTCGTCTGGCAGCCACTGCAGCGGAGTGGAGCAGCAGGAGCAGCAGGAGCGGCAGGAGCGTCAGGAGCGGATGCAACGGATGCGAAGACATGCCAAAGAAGCATGGGCAGCCGGAAGTGGATTGGAGGGCAGGGAGCGGTCATCCCCGGAGGTGGAGGCCAAAACTTGATGACTGCAAAACTGGAATATTTGAGGGGGGCGTGTGCACAAAAGCAGCAGCAGAACAAAGCCAACAAAAAACTCGCGAAAAAGGAGGAAAAAAACGGAGAACGTACAAGGGAGTCGTGGAGAAAGGAGAACGGAGAACGGAGAACGAAGAACGAGCTGCGAGGACGAGGATGCAGACCGGCGATTTCATTTTGTTTGATTGTTTGATTTCTGCTCGGCGTCGTGACCAACGTCCAGTGCATTTTGGCGCAGTCGACTGAAGGGTCTCCGGCGTAGCCTCAAGACTTTCAGTCAGCCACGACGACCTAAACGGAAATCTGGCCGCGGTGGGAAGCGAACGGGTCCATGGCCTGGACTGGCATGGAGTGGAGTGGAGTGCTCCTGTTGATGATGAAAAACGCACTCGAATTAAAAGGTTTCGGAGGGGGTAAAAGGGAACGGAACCGGACATCAACCTGATCGGGGGACGGGTGCTGCAGCGCTTTGGGGGGTTGAACCACGACGAGTGGTTGCAAATGAATCAAATTAAAATATTTATGGGGATAATCTGTCACTTGAAGAAGGGAACTTTCTCTGCAAAGTTGAGGGCTCCAAAATGAATGCAAAATAATATGCAATCTGTCAAGGAATCAATTCTTGTGCAGTCTTATATTTTAAGAAAGTAAATAGGGAAAAAGAGGCACCACAAACATATAATTAAAGAAAATAACAGCACTAAACTCTTAAGAAAAAGGGAGGGGAAATATAATAATAAAATTAAGACAGAATGCTGCTTATGAATGTGAAGAAACACAAATATTCTAAGCCATTAAGATAGGTATTATAAATATGACTTATTTATTATATATTTAATGCAATTACTTTCCCTTTTAAATTCATAATTTACATAACAAATACATATTATTTATTCGAAATAATCTGCCCTTTGAGGAACATAATTGGGGACCAAGTCTAGCTCATGGAAACCAGTGCCAAAAAATGGGAATCTCTTGGCAGGAATCAGTTGCACTGGCACTGCAGTCTAACTGCAGTTATCCTGCGTGTGTGGTGGGGTCTCAGAAGGACCTGCGAGGCGAAGAGTTGAGCTGAGCTGAGTTGAGCTGAGCCAGACAGCCAGCATATTGCAATTTCGCAAATCAAACAAAAGGCAGCCGCAGAGAAAAAAAAAATACGAACATCGCGGGCCGGGGAGGAGAAAGGCGCTCGACCAAAAGGACAATGCACAGGCCGAGGATGGCACAGGGAATCAGGCCTCAGGAGGCAGGACGCAGGACGCAGGACTCAGGACACAACTCGGCTAATATGCAGTGCACATGCAGCGCGAGTCTTACGCGGAGGAGGAGCGCCGCAAGGATGATGGGGGGGGCTTTCAACTTTTTTCATGACTCTTGTTTCGGCAGTTTGTTTGCCCAGCAAATGCATCCAATGCAATTTTTTGGGCCGCAATATAGACGCAAGTCCTTGCTGCAATCAACTTTGCCAGGAGGCAGGGAAACCGGCGGCGGGAGCCGGGAGCCAGGAGCTCAGGATCCAGGAAATGGTTGTGAGAACCCCAGTAGCAGCGATGGTTAAGCGGACGCTTCGCAAGTCAATCAGTCAAAAAACAAAAACACAAAAAAAAAAAACAGAAACAAGGAAAATAAACACAAAAAGTCGCAAGCCGGCTAAAGTCCTTATTATCCTTGCATGTTGCCGGAGCAAAAAAAAATGCAATATCGAATGCATTTGGAGCTGTAGCCACGCCCCCTCCTCCATGCTATCAACTAAACGCACTGCAGCCGCAAAGAAATTGCAAAAATGGAAAAAACACAAAAAAAATAATGAAGGGAAAATTGGTAAACGGGAAGCAACTCTCACACACACAGACGAGTGAGAGAGAGATTTTCAATTAAAAGGAATTGCTGCTCTATGTAGATTTTTGTGCTTATTAGCCCGCCTATCCGGCCTACGCCCCTCAGCCCCACAGCCATCCGGCGCCTGCCTCCAAAAGCCACTCGAAAGCCGCGCACATTTGGTAATCAATTTCTGTTGTTGCTGCCGTTGTTGTTCGGCGGCTGACTGACAATCTTTGCTAATAAGCTGCCCCCTGTCGCCGCCTAAATAGGGCCTACAAGCACTGAGAGAACTTTACACCTAAAAACATATATTTGCATATTTATTAAATAGGAAAATCCAGAAAACGTACATCTTAAATGAGATGTATCTTTGTAGTGAAAACCAATATCTTTTAAGATTTCAAATTGTTGAAAAAAAAGGAGAGTTATGTAGCTTAAGTATTTCTTAATTTTTTTGTAAGAGAGTCTGCATATAAACCGTACAAATACCTTCTTTGACTTGTTAATTCAAACTCTCTAATATGTTGGTCTTATTTGGCTGGATTATTTCTTCATTTACTTTAATATTTCTTTGATTTCTAATTAACTAAGAAAATGCTAGGGTCGTGTTTTGTTTAACAAATAACTTTCACAAGTAAATTAGCTAGTGAAAAATTATATTGAAGTCTCCCAAAAACCCCCATGGGTTTCCCTTAAATTTTTTTGTAATTAAGTTCCTAATACAAGTACATTAATTGATCCTTCCTTTATAGATAAATACTTGCTAAATTATTTCAAATTTTCAAACCAAATACTTTAGTGGAAATTTCTCTGCGTGTAGCCTTCGCCACAGATGAGATGATGCACTTGCATTATGCAGAATTCGGATTTCTGAATTGCGCCGCCGAAATGCATTCAGTGTCTGCTTCTGGGCCTTGTTTCTGTTGTTGCCGCTGCTTTTCAATTAGGCCAATCCGTGCCAAGCCAAGTCGAGCCAAGCTGTCGAGGTTCTGGAGAGAGGCGAGGATTAGTTCCATCATTATCTATTCCGTATGTGGGCAGAAGTGTCGCATTGCCAGGACGAGAAGAAGGAGTGGGAGAGGGGCAAAACTGCAGCATGGGCAAAATATTATTGACAATTCTTCGGGCCGAGGTCGAAACAATGCCGTGTGTGTGGAATGCAAATCCTTCAGTCAGCTAATATTGTTTATCCCTAAGCAGTGCTTTCCCCCGTTCCCGGGAAGGAACAAAGCCGAAAAAAAACTATGCAAAAATATAACAAAACCGTGGCGAATCGAAGGGAAAACTCTTTGACAAAGGCAGGTAGCGGGGTAGCGGGACAGCGGGTCCGGGGGATGAATGAATGGATGAATGAACCGAGCCTACGAATGTCCTGCGATGCAAAGTAAGTGCAAAGGATTTGCCACGACAACCAGAAGGGCTGAAGTGGCCGGACAAATGATTGGCGAGAATGCCCCGGGAAAACTGTGAGAAAATCAGGCATTTTCTTGATGAAAATCACCGAATTTACCCACTCCAAACCCATCTCGGCAGACAGCTGAAAATTGTGATTGCTGTCTTTATTGTCGTCCTGCTGCATTTCATTTCCCTCATTTGGCTGGCCATTGTTTGGTCCTTGATCGGAGGTTGCATTTGACACTTTCCAAGGAAGCGTTGTTTGAACGGGTTAATTTGTGTATTTAGCCGCGTTGGCAGCTGTGCTGCGGGACTTATGTATATTATTGAATATCGACACGGCAGCATCGTTGACGAAGGCGGAGTAAACCCAATTAAATCCCTAAGTCGGAGCACACAATTTGCGGCACGTTCGTCCTGCATTTTGCACCTTTCGCGATGCGGCAAGAAGGACGCAAAAATGCAGATCACGGAGCCCAAGGAGGTGACTCCTGGCCTCGAGCTCGGTGTGGAAATCGATATGCACCCGCATTCGTCTGTCAAGATGCTGTTCTTCTTTGGTCCTGTGTCCATAACTCATCGGGGGCAATGTGCAAAAGTGGCTGTATCGCATATCCTGTGGCTGCTTTGTCTGCCGCTGATCCTTTGTCCACGAACCGAAGTCAGCTGCAGTTGCAATCTGTTTTTTCCGCATTCAGCACGATCAAATATTGCCGAAGATGTGGCTGTGGATTTCCTTCTGGATATTGCATCCCGATCAGGTGGCGCGTGTCCTTTTGTGGCCAACTGTGATTTGTCGGTCTGAATTGCATTATCTTTCTCCAACTATTATAGTCAGCTGGTGTGCGTGCCACGTGTATCTGGCAGATACTTTTCCCGAAGCCATCAGCCTTATCGGCTGTATGCCGAATTACCCGCTTAGCCATTAACAAGCCACTTTGGCCTACTTGTCTTGGGCTTCTTCAGCTCGTTTCGTATGGAAATGAACTTGAAGGTGAAAATATTACCCAGTTACTTGAATAATTAGGTTTATTTAGAAGAATATCTATAGAAACTCTTACTGCAAGTACAGCTGAAGCGAAATGAATGGATCTTGAGATACATTCAATGATATATTGCCTTTTTTCTTTTTATAATTTTGTTGTAATATTATTTGCAAGTATTATTTAATATTAAGGCCTAACTCTCATTCAATTTAAAATGAGTTTTGATTTGTTTAAGTCTACCAAATTCCATTTAAAATAAATTAAACTAGAATTATAACACTAAAATTAAAAGTAAACAATGTGGATGCATTTAAAATGCTTTTGTTCTTTCCATTTAATTTAGTTAAGTGAAATCAAGAACTATAAACTGCTTCCTTTTGAATACAAGTCAAGGAGGTCGCTTAAAACTGGAAATTATGCTGAATTATTATGAATAAATTCCCAGGGAAGATAGAAGTCATAGCCAAAAAGTATCTTTTATTCATTTTTAAATACTTTGGAGCCCTTTTGCTTCAAGTATTTGTAATACTTGTTTTATTTGCATTTGTCGTAGACCATTACTTTCCATTTTCAATCTCAAAGCCAAAGAGGATAACGCTCATTTGCCTTTGCGCCAGGCTTAAAGGATGTCCGAAAGCTTTTTAATTACGGCCTGCCTTCAAGGAGGGAACGGAATGGATCGGGAATCGAGGAGGATTATTCACAGAAACTGTTATTACAATCATCAGCATCAGCGTCTCTATCCCTCGCCTTGTCGCCTACTTTGTCATGATGACTTTTTCTCTTTATTTTTTTTTGTATTTTTTTATGCAATGCCACAGATGCCAAATGAAAGCCAGAAAGATATTTTGCTGGGACCAAAAGAAATGCACTTTATTATTATTATTATTTGTTGTGGCTTGTGACTTTTTAATCATTCCCCAAAACAAATGGTGGAAGGGGGGTTCGGGCACCCACTGGCCGATTCTTATTGGTGCACACACACACACACACACATACACACCCACCAATATTGTAGCAATAAAACGCAGACAGACTTGGCCATCGGCTGCTCCCACACTATGGTGACGAATGGCGAGCAAGCCGGCGCAAGTACGAACACCACCGCAAGAAAACCCATACCAGTGCCGAAGGCAGAGCCGAAGACGAAGACAAGCTATAAACAAAAGGCGAGCGAGCCAAGTTCGGCGGCAAATTCGCCGCAAAGATACGATACGAACCACAATGAGCCGAAGAAGCCCTCCCCTTCGTAGTTGTGACGTCAGGGCTGTAAGAAATACTCAAGGAAACGACCTTCAGCGGCGAATGAGTGGAACGAGTGGAAAGAGTGAACGCAAGAGCGAGCGAAGGAAGAGCAGGTAATGGAGGAAGAGCAGAGTGTGTGTCAAGAAGAGCACAAGAAGAAGGAAATGCGGATAAAGATCTCTCTCTCTTCGCTCTCACGCTCTCGCAACACTGCGTCTCAGATGCTTTAAGACCTGTCTTCGGCATTGGCTTCAGTGAGTTCAGTTCGACGACGAAGATACGACGTATCCGCCAGTACGCTCTCGCTCTCGCCCTGCAGATACATTGGACGCGGTCTTCTGTGGTCTGTTTTTCTCTGCTTTCTGGATTAACGCTAATTCGTTTTTGATTGTGAGTAAAGTGTGTAATTAACTGGGCAAGCTGTTTGCGTTTGTTAGATAAGCTCCGATCTCCGGGGAGTGGAGATTCAGCGTGTGTCTTCAAGGGGGCGTCTTCTGTAATGGCTTCGATTCCGCTGGGTATTTGCCAGAAGAAGAAATAAGGTCAGCAAGTGTGTGTGTGTGTATAACCAGGCGTGTGTTTGTGTGTGTGGGAAGTCCAGCGGGACAATGGACTTGCAGACTGGCGGCGCCTGAATGTCCCCAAAGTCGCCGATGATGACTCAGCGGCGCAAGAAGTTTGGAGCGCGAGGAGGTGGTGGAGGGAGAGTAGCGAGAGCCAGAATCAAAATAGAAGAAGCAGGCCAAAGGCGCGCAGACAAAGCAAAAGAAGCAGCAGAACAAGCACAAGGAGAGAAGAAGAAGAGGAAGAAGACTCGGATAGAGCGGAGAGAGAAACTAAAGGGGGAAAAACGGGAGGGGAGGGGACGGGAGACTCGACCCGCATATGTTTCCATGTGTTGTTTTTTCTTGGTGTCTTGGGAAAACGCTGAGAGCAGCGCGGGGCGTTTGGAAAGTGGGGAGGCAGTGGGGGGTGACCCCTAGGTGGGGTGCATTGAACTTGTAGCAAGAGGGGAGAGCAAGGGGGAGCGATTAAAACCCAACTAAGAGATCACCAAGATCACAATTTCCCAGAATTAAGAGCTCTGTGTGTGTGTGTGTACTTGTTGTTGTGGCAAATTTCCACACACAACGCCAAGCTGTTGTTGTTTTTGTTATTAATTGTGCAAGAGAGAGAGGGAGAGAGTGGAAAGAAGATGGAATGGAAAGGGAAACGGAGAGAAGAGAAGCGCTGCAAGAAGAGCAGGCAAAAGTAATAAACACAAAGACCAAAAGTGGCAGCTGCAATTGAATTATTTCACAACAACACACATGCAAGCAGGAATACATGCATACGCACACACAGGCAAGGCAAGGAGCTGAAAAAGGAAGCGAAGGAGACGAGGGATGACGACGACAGCCAGCAACAAGCAACAACAAGTCAGGCAAGGATCAAGGACACACACACACAGGCACAAAGGAGTGCAGGCAGCGAAACCTGAAATTGTTACACAGGCAAAGGCAAAGAGAGCGAACAAGCGAATGGACGGGAGAAAAGAAAAGGCAGATTAAGGACCCGTTCCTTTGTAGTTGTAGGTAGGTAAAAATCATTAGGGTAGTTCCCTCATAGGTAACTGTGTGTGTGTGTATATGTAGGTAGAGATCGTCAGGACATGCAAAAAATGGGAAGAACAGAGAGAGAAGCAAAGAAAATGACTCGGCACAAAAGGGAAAGATTAGTTTTTATTCGGCCAAAGGGAAAATATTGGAGAGGGTTCGGTGACAAAGCAAATCACTTATTGCACCGTGGAGCAAAGTGTGGTAACAAGTTATGAGATTTATTTCACATTGAATTGTTTATTCGTTTCTTTATTTATTGTGTTAATGTTTATTTGAAAATATTTTGATTTTTTAGGGAGTATTTCGAACTTTATTTCACTGTAAGAAAATATAACAGAAAATAATATCGATTTTACCAATACAAAGTACATTTTATCAATGGTAATTGTTATTTTACTTTTGTCAGAACCCAACATTCGATTAGAAAGTAAATTACTTAGTGCACAGTGGAGCAAAGTAAATTAAAAAAGGTTTTCCAGGTTACAGAAAATATATTTTGCCTTTATAAGGTTTTAATTTCTTATTAATTTTCTTAATAAGTAACCATATCAGCTTCAATTCTAGAAAGGTATTTAGGTTGCACTTCAATCGGAATCAATCAAATTGAATTTTAATTCATATTCATTTTTGTCAACAAAATAATAAGCTCATATCCTGGAAAATATATATCTAGATGTTGAATTTCACTGTGTTTCCATGTAATCATATAATTGAATAATTTAAACATTTATATTTATATATTCATAAATGAAAGGTCAAATTTGTATAATTTCCGGGGATTATGATCTTCAAGAGAAAATATCACTTCATGTATTTCAAATTTTTAACCATCCGTTTATAGAAAATGATTTAGATGTGTGTTCTTTTCAGTCATAAAATTACATAAACAAAGTCCATAGTGCATAGACTTTTCTTTTGTAGTGTTAATTGTGGGTTAAAGAATCATCATAAATGCTGCCCTATTACTTTCCCAATAGCTTCCCCTATGGCCCCTAATGTACGAGTTTCCAATTGAAATAGCAAACCTCTCTCTTCTCCGCAGAAGGCAGCTGCTGGCTCTTGGCCGACGAAGAAGGAAACCGAACACCAGCTGGGACATATTCTCGCCAACTAGCAAACAAGGACGAAACAGGGGCACACGATCGGAGCGAAGGATCACAAAGGGCTCGTGCCACGCCAAGCAGGGGGTTGGTGATAGCGCCTCCTGAAAGGAATTCCAACTCATGCGGTCGGGGGTCGAGACAAAGTGATCCTGGCGCAAGGAGCAGGACGACAGGAGCCGCTTATCAGCCATGCACAGCAATCGGGGTGGCGGCTGAGGGTTGAAACTCCGGTCTTATCTTAAAGCTCGAAGGGTGTCGAAATCGAGCAGATGTGCAAACAACACCACATCGCCGATGACGGATGACTGACGGAGAACCACTCGCTTCACCTTGAGGGTAGGCGCCAGTTTCCAGCGAACGACGCGTGCCCGGCACACTCGGAGATCCTACAAAAAATAATCCGACAAAGCAACCTTTGACGAAACCCTCAAATTCCAGCCTAGATTCGGAACTGGAAAACATTATAATGTCGTTGGAGAACAGTCTGGGTGCTCTAGACTTCAGTTTGGCTACCGAGAGTGCGGCGAAAGTAGTGCTAGAAGTTGAAAAAATAACAACAGATCCGGCACAAATGGCAGTTGGAAACATATACAGAACTGTCGACAAGGAGAACGAACCGGATCCTCATACCCTAACGCATTCGCCAGGAACCATCATGACCACTGGCGCCGTGGCTCAACCAGCCACGCCGACAGTAGCTACCCCCGCTGGCAAGGATGCCACCGATGGGGGCACCGCCACAGAGCTTAAGTTCCAGTCATATGTGAACGGCAACGGCAACGGGGTATACAAGATCATCAAGACCCTGGGCAAGGGTAATTTCGCCAAGGTGAAGCTGGCCCTGCACGTGCCCACCGGCCGGGAGGTGGCCATCAAGGTGATTGACAAGACGCAGCTAAACACCAGTGCCCGCCAGAAGTTGTACCGTGAAGTCAAGATTATGAAGCTGCTGAACCACCCGAACATCATTCGCCTCTTCCAGGTGATCGAGTCGGAGCGTACGCTATACCTGGTGATGGAGTACGCCAGCCGGGGCGAGCTCTTCGATCATTTGGTGAAGAACGGGCGGATGCGCGAGCGAGATGCCCGTGCGATCTTCCGGCAACTGGTGTCGGCGATTCAGTATTGCCACAGCAAGTTCGTGGTGCATCGCGATCTCAAGGCCGAGAACTTGCTGCTCGACCAGCATCTTAACATCAAGATCGCGGACTTTGGCTTCGGCAACACATTCGATCCGAACGCCCACATGGAGACGTTCTGCGGCAGTCCGCCGTATGCTGCCCCGGAGCTCTTCATGGGCCGGAAGTATGCCGGACCGGAGGTTGACGCCTGGTCGCTGGGCGTGGTCCTGTACACCTTGGTCTCCGGTTCCCTGCCCTTCGATGGCGGCACTCTGAAGGAGCTGCGCGATCGCGTCCTGCGGGGCAAGTACCGAGTGCCCTACTACATCTCCATGGACTGCGAGAATCTGATGCGCAAATTTCTGGTCCTGAATCCAGCCAAGCGCACATCCCTGTCGGCCGTCATGTCGGATAAGTGGATCAACCTGGGCCACGACGAGAGTGACCGCCTGCGTGTGTACCGCGAGAGGCCTTTGGACCTGCAGGACACCACCCGCTACGACGTGCTGGTCTCTATGGGCCATAAGCATCGCGATGTGGTCAAGTCGGTGAAGGGGCAGCACTTCGACGACATCTACTGCACCTACATGCTTCTCGACGTGGCCAAGCCGCGCTCCTCGCAGCGCCATGCGCGTTCTTCGGGCGATGTGAGTGCCATACCGCCTAGCCTGCCACTGCCCTCGATCACCACACCTACTGTGACCATAGCCCAGGTGACCCTGGCCATGGACAATAGTCCTCCCCACAGCCAAGCTCAAGCCAGTCGCCCAGTAGCGCCTCGCCTGCCGAACACCCTTATTACGCCTACCTCGACACCACCGGTGGGCCCGCCTGCCAAGCCCACCCGCCGCACACCCGCTCGCAAGGCTGCCGGTCCCTCGAGTGGCCAAGGACGACCGGAGCCTACGACTCACGCCAAGCGGGGAGCGGCTAGTGGTGGCGCTGTGGAAGTGAAGCCCACTTTGCTGAGTGCCCAGCGACAGCTGGCCCAGACCCAAAAGATGACCGGCACGCCGCCACGCTATCAGTACACCGGCGCCCAAACCCCGGGCACTGCTCAGGGAATCTCCAGAAGACCCACAACGCTTTACGAAAAGGCAGAGCCGGTCACCGGCTCGCCCCTGCTGGTGCCCAAATCACCGGCCATAGGCGGGCGATTGCTGGATCGCCTTCAGGGAGCGGCCGGGCCGGAGAGATCCTCCGACAAACCCTTTACCCGACAAAACGCTGTGCGATCCACCTTCCACTTTGGTCAGGGGCGCAGTGGCAAGCGTGGTGCCGGCGCTGGGAATGGAGCTGCGGGAGAGGACGACCACTATCAAACGCCGCCACTGTCTGCCGATGATACCAAGCCAGCCTCCCGCGTGGGCTTCTTCTCCAAGCTGTCGGCCCGCTTTGGCCGCCGGGTGATCCATCTGAACGAGAAGGATGCCACCGAGCAGCGCAAGAACCTCACCAAATAGCCAGATAGATCAAGGACCGCCATTAGACCCTTGAGTGATATTGCGGACATAGGATCTTGCGTCTAGTGGTATATTTTACGATCGTCTAAATCTAGTATAATCTTTAAACAATGTTGCGAGCTGCGGTAATTGTCTTGAACTAAACTTGAAACTTTACTGTCAATGACTGAACTAACAACAATCGAATAAATAAAGACGATTGCCCTAGCTTTCTAGTACTTTAATTACGTAATAAAATATATTTTTATCGAGTGTGAATACAAAAGAAAAAGCCTTGTTTTTGACTTCTACATTTCAGATGGGGTTAATGAGTTTTAATGATATATTAAATAATATTTTAAGACCATAAAGAAGTTTAAGGGGATGTTCCTTAAGGATTTATTAGTTATATAGAAATACAACAACTTGTTAAATTACTTTATTTAAATGAACAGAAAGTGATTGTAAAACTGTGAGGCATGGGAACAACGATTAAGAAACGAACACCATTAACCAATTGGCAGGAACCTGAAAGGGGTTTCCAGGTGAAAAGGCAACAGCAACAATTTTAGTTTGCGTGTCGCCACGACATTAGGTGAAAGGGGTTGGGGAGTGAGCACACCTGAGTAGGAGGAGGGGGCAACACGAAACCGCAATCATTTTGCACTTTTCGAGGCAAGTTCTAGGGTTCGGTTGGTAATTCGAAGGCGTCGTGTAGCGGAAGGAAAAGGCGTTCGCAGCCGAACATAACAATATCCGGAAAGAAACCAATAAACGGGAAATTCCGCAGAAGGGCCGCCGTCTCTAGGCCTATTTCGGTGGGAACCGAGTTGGGAAAAAGGACAGGAAGGAAGGAGAAAGGGTGGTTTACCTGCCCAGGGGTGGTTCCGGGCTGATTGGACCTATTGGGAGCGGAAGCAGAGCGTTTAATTCGTTAACTGACTGGCGGAAGGAAGGAGGACTGGCGGGAGTAGCAAGTAACAGGTCGCACATAAATTAGACTGCCAGCTAAAGTGCATTAATGAGAGTGTGCATTCTCACTGAATTCTCGGGTAAAGTCTCCCACAATTCCCTACACCCCTATCGAACCTCTCTGCCTGCGATCAAACCGCCCTTCCTCCTCTTCCGCTGGCCGATAAGATTGGGCCACAACCGAAATGCAAACAAATATATACTCGCGCTCTATTTGCACGGGACTAGAGCTGAGCAGAGCTTCGATTGTTTGCTTTAAGGGTTAACCGCACTCCCATTTATAGATATGATACAGAACAGATACAGATATATGCATATATAGATGGTGCTGATAAATCCGAATAGTACTTGAAGCAAATAAAAGTGCCTGGGCAAACGGGTCGAGTCAATAATTTAACTAAAAGCGAGCGCCCATCGATTAGATAGAGACACCGGCGACAGTCGACGTTTATCAAGGACCGAATGGATCCGTTTCCGATAAGATAGCGCAGTCCAAGTCCATCCATCCTTTCCCACTTCCCATGCCAGTGGCCTGAAAGTATGCTCCGCAAAGTTTCGTCCGGAAGTGCCAATAAGAAAGCCATCTCGGGCTAATCAGAAGCGTCTCGCAGAACAAAGGACCTGGCTAATTTGCGGCAACAACTCGTAACGAGCATGTAAATGAAAGTTTAACTGTAACTGCAACTTAAGCCCATGTTGGCCGACTGGTAAGTGGGGGCTAAATTGGCCAAGAGGGTAAGCCGGGCGGCGTCTTGCCGGTAGACCCTTGACATTCAATTGAGGGTGGATTCGTCTTCGTTTTTTGGGGGGCAAGCAGCACCGCCTTCAAGTGTCTGCCGGCAACGCCTTGAGTGTGACTTGGGCTAAAAGTCCTCGGCCACCAGGGCCACCACTGCCGCCCACAATTATGTCAATAGCCAAGTTTTCATGGCCAGCCGAGATTTGGCAGTGACAAAAGGTTGCTTGTAGTCGCCGGATCCCTCGGCTGGCATTGTTTACACTGGGTAAATATTTTACGGCCAAGAAGTGCCACAAGAAACTGTTACCGAGTCCCCGGGCCGTGGGTGGGGGGGCTTAACCTGCTGAAATGTCAAGTGGGGTTGGCGCTTCTTTTGATTTTTCACATTTTTCCTTTCGCTTGCCTTTTGCGGTCGCTTAAGAAATATTTTCCAGGCTTTTCATCTTTTTCCCTTTTTTTTTCTTTTGCTTGGTTTTTTCTTTGGTATTGTTCTGTTCGCGCTTGCCAATTAGTCTGAAGCGATTTCGAATGTCCTTTTCGGCGCCCTCGTCCCAAGGACTACTCCGTGTGCGCGCAACCCTTAATTAATGGCTTGCATATTCCTTAACTTTGGTCTCAGCCCAAGCTTTAGTTGGCCAACTATTTTGTCTCATTTTCCGGCTGACTTAAGCGCTTAATAGTTTTCCGCTTTTACCGGCTATAGTTTCGACTCCGCCAACCGCCCCCTCCCTCCCCGTATTGGTTGTGTCTTCTTCGGCTTGCACTTTTCTTGCTCAAGTCGAAACTTTTTCTTATTGGAAAGGGTTCGGAACTCAGCTTGTCCTCATGTTCTCTTTATGTTTTACTTGTTTTTTGTGGTCGTCGGGCAGTTAATCAATTTTTTGTCCTTTTTTCCCACATAGATTGTATAAAAAGTTGATTCTGCAAGTATGTTCCGGCGAACGAGCGAAGTCTTTTTGTGGTTTGGTGCAAGGGAAAAGTTTTAATTAAGAAAACCTTGAAGTGATTTATTGATTACACAGCCTCGGCCTGGTCAAAGTTTCTGTGGTCGCAGGGCTGGCCTTTATGCAGAGGAAGTTCCTCCAGGGAAAGCCAATGAAATGATATCTTTTCGTCGGTAAGTATCGGGTAAGTATTTGTATCTCTATCAAGGAGAAGAGATAGGGTCTACTGTAGTAGACTTTTTAAATTATTTTCTAGATGGTAGATAGAAGATGTATAGAACATTATATCAAAATTAAACCAGTCTTAGAAGATACTTCCAAAAGACTAGACAGCCCATGTATCTGAAGCGATCATTAATGGAGTGATAAGGGAGAGGTTGCCCAACCTTTCTCGCTTTCTTCTGGTGAGAGGAGCCTCCTCCTCGAAGACTAGCCAACCAATGGGAGTCTCTCTTTCTACTAAGTAAGTGGGTGTAGATTATACCGTTCCCCCACTTAGACATAGAGTCTCAGGCAAGTCAACAAATGCGAAGCGCGGCGAAATCGATTCTCTGTCTCCCTCTCAGCGGAGAATATAGAAAAATAACGATTCGCTGCTTATGGAAGCGCAAAGAAATACACCCACTGTCCAGACCCATACCCATGCCCGTACTCAGTTTTGGTAGGCACCCCGACTCCTCCGCGACCCGGAACAACTCACATTGAGTCTGCTCAACTGGCAGAACGAAACTTTGGACCCAGCCCCCCAGAAACTTTGTGCATTATTATTACGGCCACGCTGCCGGCCAATACGCAGTAAGAAATAAAGTCGAGGAAACAACAAACAAACAAAATGGTGAACACTTCCGCCCGGCCCGAAAGTAATTACCGAAAGTCAGTAGTCAGTAGTTGGTTGAGAGAGGGGAAGAGGCGACCTGGTAAGGCCTCAACTTGGTCTGTGCCGCACATTTAACGCCTCCATCCCTTGGCGAGCTGTCATTGTTTTAATTGTAAACAATATGAAGATAATCAGAGGCCCGAAATCACGGCGTGGCATGGGGAGGAGCTGCAGCTCAGGTGCGGTTCGGTCTGTAGAGTTCTTGGTGACACAAGCCCTTCCACCTTCACCTGCACCTCTCTGCCACTGTCCACTCGAACGCGGCTCACCCGCCGGCGGAAGTGTCGCCGTGACTCCGACACAACAAAAAAGCGGAACTACTCTTGAAAGATTTGCGCTGGACAGGCAATGGCAACGGCAACGGCACCGGCACCGTCACCGTCACCGGGACCGGCACCTTCACCTGGGCTGCTCTGTCTGTGGCTTTTCATCGCACCCGCCAACTTTCGCGGGCTGAGGCTGTCATGAGTTGTTGGCCCTCGCATATTATTAACGTTTTAATACGTATTTGTGCTGCCTCTTTGGTGCGTGCTACATGCCGGGGCGAAGTGGGGAGGGGAATGGTAATGGTGGTGGCATGGTTGGCAGGGGAGGAGGGTGTGTCTCGACCACTTGTTGTGGACCGGAGCACGTGGGAAAGTGGAAAGCGGCTATCGATGCGAATGAGACCATTGAGCTTCCGCCAGTTCTTACACTTGAAAACTTACTTTAGATCTACTTAAATAATAAATATTAATAATAATTATAGTAAATTCCAATATAAAAAAGAGCCATAACTAAACATGTGAGGAGGGGTGCTTATTATGTAATTAATTGATTTTTTGTTGAGAATAATTTGTAGTGTATCTCAAAGCCTTGTGCATGGCGTTGCAGTCGCAGTCGAGCGATCGAGATAGCACCGAATAGAGCTAGATCGGGCTAGAACCCGGTGCAGGGAATGCTTGAATGATTCCGCCATGCGAGACGCGACACCAGAGCAGATCGACTCAGACCAGATCGCCGGCCCGCCGCCTCACGCCAAGTGCTCGTGCATCCGGTCCAGTTTTTTTTTGGGGGTTGGGCTGAGGCTTGATTCGCCTGCTTGTTTATGTAAGTCAATCGCAAATGGGTGTCTCCTCTCGCGTGTGTGTGTGTGTGTGAGTGTGTGGTGCTCTCTAGATACTCGATACCAGATACCAGATGCCCGTGCCCATGACTAGATGGCATCGCACAGATGCTCGTACTCGCACTTGTCGTGGTACTCGTACTCATGCATGGCGCGCACCAAATACGAAATAAATTACACTTGATTATCTTGTTGCTCGCCTGGCTGCTGCTCGACCGCTGATCTGTTGCAATAGTTTGTCCAAGCCCGAAATGGGCGACATAAAAAACAAGACAGATCAAGTGTCTCGCCACCACTACGAACTAGGGTTGCTCTTTTGGGGTTGATCGATATTTGAAATGGGAATAAAATGTGGGATTACCATGAATTAAGTTAATAAATTAATCATTTTTAAAGATATTTATCAAATTTAAATAAATGTGTTTCAATAATTTATCAATTGAAAAATTTATAACAACCAAATTATCAATATTAAATCAATAACTTGCACACTTTTCAAATTTTAACTTGCTTAAATTAAATAAAGGTATTTAACAATGATAATAATATAATAGAAATTATAATTTATATTTTATAATAACACCTTTATTAAGATCTAAGGAACTAACTATCGTTTACTATTGATAAAAGGGTCCTCCTTCTGTTACTAGTGTCTTCTTGGAATTATTTACTGATAATTAGATAAATAAAAAATATAATAAGGAATAATAATAATAAGAGTAATAATAAAAATTTCAACAAATTTTTCGTCAATCTATATATTTTTAAGAGAGCAAACAAATAAAATCTTGATTCTAACTTGATTTTAGAGTAGAGGTTCTTTTTACTCAAAAATACATTAAAATTAAGCATTTAATTATACCCTTACTTGGTCACCCCTAAATTATTGTACATTTGCGCATTCCGCTTGTGCAAATGCATCAACCCTTATCAAAGTTAAGGTATCGTCCGACTGGACATGTGTTGATATTCTACAAGTCATTTGCTGACTTAATTTCCAGCGCTCGAAAACGGAATAGAACGGAACTGAGCAGACTGCTCTTGTTCCGACTGAACGGGGAGGAGGAGGAGGAGGCGGGCAGCACAGCAACCAAGTGGGAGGGGGGGGTGGTGGGGTCAGCGGATGGAGCCGCGACATTTGCCCAGCGAGGCGTGCAACTTTGGCCGGTGCTCAAGTGAGCGCTGCCATTGGCCGGGCCCAAGTCGCCTATATGTATATTGCTCGGCATCGGCAACGGCATAGGAATCGGAATCGGAATATACTATATATGCGGCGAGGCGAGTGTGTGCTTTATTTAATTCCAGATAATCATTGCGACTTGTTGCCGCGCTCATGTCTCTGTCTCTTTCTGCTTCTGTGCCGTCGCGTTTTGGGGTAATTTTCTTTTTGCAATTGAATGAATTTGCGTTTCGTTCTGCCCCCAACCCCCCTGTACTAAACCACCACCCCCTCCCGTTACCCCGTCCCGACTCTTTATTGTTCGGCTTCAATAAGAGATTATTCGAGGGCCAGCAGCGGACTGGACGTTAGATGTATAGATGTATATTTAGATGGTTGCGCTCAGCTGCATGGTAGAAATTTTCACTTCCGTTCTTAAAACGATTTCCGGCCGACCATCAGAGGAGTTGGCCGTGCATGGCGAAAGGTCCACACTCTGGTCGCCCAAGTTCCGAGGCCTCCGAAACTTTCTACATGACATTTCCACCTGGATGCTGACCAAAGTTCGGCACAATGTGCTAAATATTTTGTGCGGTTCGCAGTGAAACTTTCTTGGTAGCGAACGAAACAAAACAAGTAACTTGGCCAAAGACTTGGAAGCTGAGGAGGGGCAAATGCACACAAGGAAAATTTTGAAGAAGGAAAATATAAGGATTAAGTTTGTACTAGGGTTGTACTTTGTCGAAGAGGCATACATTTTTGTTAATAAATAAAGAATGTACATTCTTGCATTGCATTACAACTTGATTTCTTTTTAAATCCTTCAACATAGTGGCTTCTGAAGTAATTGGATTTCATTACTTATTTATTTTAAATGCATCTTGTCTTAGTTTATTCTTCAGGAAATAAATAGAATTTATTTTTGACCTGTCTCGGTATTTTAAGTATGGTTTTCTGAAAGAAGAGGGCTTTGATTTAAATAAAGGTTTTAAGGAATTTTGGTTTTTGGTTTACCAAGAGTAAAGATTTTATGGTAAAGTTTGATCATTTAGATTATTCTTTTAATTTTAAGCAAAAACAATCTATTTTAATTGCCTTGTTTGTAAAGAAATTATTATAAAATGAGTAAAATAACTAAAAAGTAAGGGTTTCCTTCAGTGTAAGGACTTGCCGGGCATTGTGCGCCTAAAAGTCAACTTTAATTTTGCATTTTTCATAAGTAGCCTTAGGTGCACTTACTTATGCCGGCACAAGAGCACTGAAAAGAAAACTGGCGAGCAAAGGAGCCAAGGAGGGGTTGGCATCGGTTCACATGAGCAACTCAAGCCGTAAGGCCAAAGTTCTTGAATTAAACGGAACGAAACGTTGGGTTGAGGGGGGGGAAAAAAAAACAACAGGCAGCACAGAAGTTGGTAATAACAAGTAAAAACAGCAGCAAACTCATTTGCACGGCATCGAGCTGGATAATAACGAGTCTGGGAAATGGGAAATGCTTAAGACTGGCTTCCTTCTATTTTGTCGCTTAAGCTGAAAATAATTGCAGCCTGCTTGTAAATCCAACAACGCAGCAACTAGCGGCGTCTGCTGTCAGCAAAAGGATAACACGGCGCATCATTACACACACACACACCCACACATACACATGCATGGCGCAGAACCCGGCACACACATGCAACTTCAGCAATTTCCGTTTCCGCCGCTGCACTGCGCCTCCTACACTCTTCTAGCCTTCTTCTAGCTCAGACGCCTCTGTTTGTTTTCCTTTTTTATTTCCTCCCAGCAGGGCTTGGGGAAAGTCAAAGAAAATGTCTGCGTGAGGGGCTGGCCTGGCCTGGCGGTAGAAATTGAAGCGGACACGGGGCAGGCACCGCCCCCTGCTCCTAATAACCCAACACAACCATCTCTGTCAGTTTTCTTTGCCATTTCATCTTAAGTAGCACACAAATAAACAAAGGCAAACACAGACGAGCCGAGCACAGAGGCAGGGTCCTGCCGCTCACAAAGGCGCCTCCTCCATATGGCAGCACTTTTCGATTAAGGATACTCGGACTTGCTCTGAGTGTGTGCGAGTGTGTTGACTTTCTAATTAAAAAATGAAGTCCACTCGAGCACAAAGGCGTTTCATTAGACCAAGACCAAGACTGGCCGCCGGACTTAAAGCTAGCTAGGATAAAAGGAGCAGAGACTTACCAAAATTTAAGCGGCTTTCTCATTGGATAACTTCTCGATATGGTGTAACCTGGAAGTAAAGAGCAGACGATGGCACAGGGCGCAACGTAAGTGTGTGATTAGTAATCTGGTCGAATTTATCAGATGGTAAGCTGAAAGGGTTGTGGAAAATAATGGGAGAGTTCACAGGCCCTATTTCATCAAGATACTGCCTAACTCAAGAACTAAGGACAAGATCAAGCTAAGTAGTTCGTGGTAAATTGCGAGCTATATATAGTGTGAGTTTATCAGATTAATATTTATAAGCAGGTGGGTGGATTTGCCAAGTCACAAGCTGCAAGCGTTAAACAAACTAAAAGCGTTTCAGAAATGGTAAACCAATTGAAACAAATTAAAATAAATGAGGATAAATATATATAAAAATATAATGTCTAATAAATATGTATAATTTGTAATAGCAGAAAATAATAGCTGTCGCTTTTGTACAATTAAGATAGGAAAGAATATTAATTCGCATTTATTTGGAAAGTAATAGGTTTACATAGCGAATTATATTATTAATAATAATAAATAGAAAAACGAAACATAATTTGCTTAAAAAATGTACTTAAAGTTTTTAAAATATTTAAACTTTAAGTTGAATAAAACTAATAAGCTTGCAGCTTCACTGTATTTTATCTGAGCTCTTTCCTAACTTAACGTTATTATTCTTTTTGGCATTTCTAATTAATAATTGAATTGTTTATCTTAAATATTCTGTTCGATTTAGGGTGAAATGTTCATAGATATTATTTTTTGTTTGGTTGGTTGTTTTTGTTTTGTTTTGTTTTGTTTTTTGCACCAATACCATTTGCGATATTTTACCCTTAATTTAAGTTACAATGCCAGTGGCGAGTGCGGATGGAGCCGCTTCAGAGGATTGGCCCGCTGCATGGCGGCCTGCGTGTTCAGCGTTGACGGCTAGCTGCTCCTCCGGCGGAGGAGGAGCGGGACTGCACCGCTGCCAGGAGCAAGCGGGAACAGTCCGCGGCCACAGTCAGCTTCGGTCGCTGGTGATGCGGATTCGGGTTCGGATGAGGGCGTAGCATTTCTCCGGTTATTTTTTTTTTTTCGTTTTGGGTCAGGGGAAAAACGGACACAATTCACTCTAGCGCTGCGGTCAACGGGTAGGGGACGGGACTCATCGGGGGGCCAGGGGTCACTAATCGCACATTTTCATCTTTCAACTCGTTTTGCATTTCTTTTTGCGGCCAAGGAATTCGTTTAATTTCATTTAAGGCACAGCCGCGCGGCTCGCTACATTTCTGGTCACTCCGCTTCGAGGCACACCGAAAATTATGCCACACTTCGTTCACTGTTTCATTCATTCATTTCCGGTTAGTAGGGCTTAGTTAGTTTTATTTGGACTTGCAATCGGTTTCGGGTTTTTTTTTCGGAAGGGTTTTCCAAAGGTTTGTTGCCGCAGCGCTTTCGTTTTTCGAAGTTTAATTTAGAATTTCGAGCATTTTATATTGTAGTTTACTTTGTCAGACTTATATTTTGTTCTATTCGTTTATTTTGATTGGGACTAGATTTTTGGAATTTTCTATTCATGGAAAGAATA